>CAIGQV010019029.1:11997366-12010682 GCA_903798115.1 Danio jaintianensis | reverse complement strand
TGTGTGTGTGTGTGTGTGTGTGTGTGTGTGTGTGTGTGTGTGTGTATTTATAGAACCAAAATATAAAAATATAATGGTGATAATAAATGCATAAAGACCCATTTACTATATGAAAAAAATATTACAATATTGCTTCCAATTGCTCCGCATTAATCCCATTAATTCCTGTAATTAATTCATTCCTATATAATCAAATTTTTGCATATTTCATTTATTTAAATTATTGTTTATATATATCAAATTTAAATTAAATGTAGTTTGGAATGAAATTAAATGAACTTTTAATTGAGTGAGTGTGTTTTCAAATATGTATATGTATATGTAATAATATATGTAAAGATAATGCCCAAAATAAGTGTTTCTTTTAACACTTCATCAATTACATTACATATTTTATAGCTTTCTCAAAATTTGTTTCTGCTCCTGCACTTAGACTTAAATCTCCACTTTAGCAGAACTTACACACACCAAACCTTTTACAGAGGGATATGATCATATGTAATGTCATATGTCATGCTATGCCTGATTACATATAACACTTTCCTCTATCTGCATCCGCAGCGTAAAACATATGCTGGAATAGTTGGTGGTTCATTCCGCAGTGGCGGCCCCTGATAAATAAGGGACTAAGCCGAAATAAAGTGAATGAATGAATTAATTAATTTTACTCTATTAACCTTCAGTGTCTTGTCTTAAAATCTGAAGAATATTTTTTGGAATGAAATGGTTCCATAGATTGTAAAGGTTCTTCATGGAACCTTTGATGCCAATAAATAACTTTTATTAAGTGTAATGCAACTAAGCTGTAAAAAAAATGCTGGGTTTCACACAATTGATTTTTGTGTTGCGACAACATGAAGAAGTTAACTTATTAGTTTTTACAAATTTAAGTGGATTGAACATAAAACAATTAAGAAACCATTAAGAATTGTGTTGTTTCAGCTCATTTTAAATAAGTAGTTTAAACAAACAGCAAACGTCATTTTTTGAGTGTATAATAGTTTTTGGCATTTAATCACTGAAGTTTGTATTCAAAAAGGTGTGGTGAAAACAAAAGACAGACCAGCCTGGATAAAAGAGATCTTTTTCTTCTTCCTTGGGCAATGTGTGCACCGAGGTAAAAGGAAGTGATAAAGAAGTCATTCGATCGCACAATCTGAGAGCAACTGAGTCCTCGTTTTGTCTCCTCTGAGCCGCTAACCAGGAGTTTGGGTGGTTGAAAGCACATCAGGGAGGAGACTCTCGTTTTCAGAGCTTGATTTGGCAGCAGACCTAATAAGAGTTCAATTAAAGCAGAAGTTCTTTGGGCGACAGCAGGATGTGATTACCCAGGAGTCAGTGGGGTATATATAGTAGCTGTTCCTCTTTCCGTGTTCGGCTGTCGTTCTCGTGCCAGGACCTGAGGGATGATGAGGGAGGTCCATTTGCACAAGGAATTATGACTGACTCCCTTTCCTACACTAAAAAGATGCCAGGTTTGGCAGTCCAGCTGCAGGTGCCTATAATGCACAGCCCTGATGCAGAGAAGCACTAACTTATAGTCATTATTGATGGGAGTTCACTAGGAATTAAAGAAGAGCGGAGTGGAGAGAGAGTACTTTGTTTACTTGTTTTAGAATTTAGCAGTTCACGAATGTTAGGGCTTTTCAAAGTTTGTTCCTGTTAGGTCACAGGGAGGCAAATAAATAAATAAACCAACAATATATGGAATGTTCCAGGGCATATGAATGTTCCAAAACTCCAAAGTTCTTTTAATTTAATTCCAAACAACATTTCATTTAAACTTGATGTAGAAAAATACATTTAAATAGAGGAAATATGCAAAAATGAGACTATATAGAAATGAATTAATTATAGGAATTAATGTGATTAAAGCGAAAGTCAAATATTTTCTTTTGGAAGCAATATTTGACACAACTTACTTACATACTCCCAGGGCCATTTATATCGAAGTTAATATTTAGCCGCACCATATTGGTTTTTATGAGGTGGCTTGTTAGCCCAACACTCAACCCCCAACCTGGAGGACCAGGACATACACACATACATACGGACAATTTAGCTTACCCAATTCACCTACAGCTTGTCTTTGGACTGTGGGGGAAACCGGAGTACCCGGAGGAAACCCACACAAACATGGGGAGAACATGCAAACTCCACACAGAAATGCCAACTGACCCAGCCGGGGCTCGAACCAGCGACCTTCTTGATGTAAGGCGACAGCGCTATATTGTGCCGTGTCGCCCATATGACAAAACTAAAACTTTAAAAATATTTTTATATAGTAAATGGGTCTTTATGCATTTATTATTACCTTTATATTTTTATATTTTGGTTGTATAAGCGCACACACACATCTTTTAAATACTGAAACTACACTATAAGTATTATCCATAAATTAGCAGTTTTCCATATTTTGTGATTCATTTTTTATTTTTCCCCATTGATTTATGCTTGTGATTTGCATTATGGAACCTTGAACTTTTAATCTTGAAAACTTTGAAAAAAATGACTTATTAACATTTTTTATAGTTTAAAGTGATATATTGTCTGGGTTGGTGTTGTATAATACAGCACAAAAACCTTGTAATTAACTGCCAGCACATTCTCTGTTAATTTACAGACTTATTTCTCTATATATCATTTCAAACTACTAAAATGTTAATAAAAGTCACTTTGTTAAACTGTACAGTAGAGTTGAATTTTCAACATCAAAAGTTGACAGAGCAGAGATCAAGCTCCCATAAAGCAATTCACAATATATCGGAAAATGTGGAAACTGTTAATTAACAGATATCTTTTACAGTGTATACGTACAACTTTTTACAATACTTATTTGCAAAAATGTTAATATTGCAATATGACATCTCCATCATTTCATCTGATGCAAAACATTGCCACAATCAACTACAAAACACATACATAAACAAGTCCTTTAGATCTGATCCAGTTTACCACCAGTTTATCTTTCTCTCTCCACCCGTGTAAGTATTTCTCTGCTAGAGTTACGCTGATATCTGTGATTACAGTGCTCCGGGGACCAGACTCGTTGCAGTCAGATCAAGGCACACACACATCAATTTCTCGTATAGCAGTGAGATGAAAGGCAGGGCGAGGGTGCAGAAGTTCAGCCGGCCTGAGGCACTTTCCCCCAGCTCCCGCCCATGTGGCTTTTTAACTTCGCAGATTGGAGATAACCTGAAGGCAGTGACCGGGGCTCTCTGCCTGTTCACCTACAACAAATATGGACACGTCCTTCAGCTGGAGCTGCTGAGGAGAATATCAAATCGCTGCTTAGCATGAACTACGGCAGGTTTCATGAAAGAAATGAGAGGATTTATTTTAATGAATAAGACGGACATTATACTAGGGTTCAACAGGACGGGTTTAAGCATTAGGATGGGATCACAACTTGATTTTGACCAAACGTACATCATGTACAGGGCGATATGACAAAAAAATGAAAAGTGACTTGTGCTTGGCAGTCAAATTTCCTCATCAGGATTTTGATCAGACTAATGGGCATACATGCAATACAAGATATTGACAATAACTAAAATAAATAGCATACAAATGCTGTGAATGCTTCTCTGATTCTGTTTTTAGATTAATATTCAAGGGATAGTTAACCCCCCTCAAAAATGTACTTGCCCTCAAGTGGTTTCAAATCTTTATGAGTTTCTTTCTTCTGTTGAACTCAAAAGATATTTTGAAGAAAACAGAAAACCTGTAACCATTGACTCCCATAGCAAGTAAAACTATAATTATAACTAAAATAAAATACTATGGAAGTCAATGGCTAGAGGTTTTCAACATTTTTCATATATATCTTCTTTTGTGTTTAACATAAAAAAGAAACTCATACAGATTTGAAACAAAAAGACAAAAAAAAATTATCTTACATCAAACTTTGTGCCTGGCAGTCAGATTTCCTCATCAGACTCATGGGCATGCATGGCATATAAAATTTGTGTCTCAAAAAAGAAAATGTTGACAATAACTAAAAAAAAAAAACATCCAATTGCTGTCAATGATGTTTAGATGAATATTAAATATGCTTTGCTCTCAATAATAAAATAAACACCCTCAAAAATATGTTTGCTGTTTGTTCTAACTACTTATTTAAAATGAGCTGAAACAACACAATCCTTGAGGTTTTTTGGGGGACGACTGAATTGTTTTATGTTCAATCCACTTATATTTGTTAAAAATAATAAGTTAACTTAAGCCCTTTATGTTGCCCCAACACAAATCAATTTTATGGAACCCAGCATTTTTACAGTGCACCAAAAAAACAAAAAGCATCTGATCATAGTGATACGTTTGAAGAAACTACAAAATTTACCAGCATCATGTCATCAAATGAGGTAAAAAAAATATGACACTTTTACTATAGTTTGAATATAAAGTATCTGAGCCTACACAAATCTGGCCATTTACAGTTTAAGATAATCATTTTTTGCACAAAGTCTTGACAATATAGCACAGAAAATCTTTTATGGCATTATCTTGAACAATATATTAAGATAGAGACTTTTTTTTCCAGGACGTGATTGTGACCAATGGTAGATCATGCACCACGGCCATTATGATAGAAAATGGAGAGCCACAGAAAAAAAAAAAAAAAACTTCTTTTCCATCAAACTTTGTGCCTGGCAGTCAAATTTCCTCATCAGGTTTTTGATGAGACTCATGGGCATATGCGGTGACAGGTTCATTTCTACAGCGTCTAATTGCTTTCAGCTTTCACTCAACCAGGTCCCTCATTAGTGTGCATTTAGCACACATACAGTAAACCCAGGCAGCCCGGCTTCATACCCAACACGACTTGTAAAAATCATACTGTGCCACATTTTGAACTCCTTTAGTAAAACACTATTTTGTGTAAGAGAAACTGCGGAAATGTTAATTCAAGCTATAATACTGTCTCTGTCAGGGGTGATAAACTAGCTGATTTAGACAAAAAATTGCAATTCTGTCATCATTTGTATAGACATTTTGAATGATCTCTTTCATCATTGTGAATGAAATAGATTTTACAGAGAATAAATACAAAACAAAGATCAACAACACCTCAAAACAAAAAGTTTCTGTAATATACTTTATTTTTTTATAATCTGAGCTATAGTTTGATTCCAAGTGACTTTAATGCATTAATGTCAAAAAAGTGCAATAATTACAATTTAAATAAATCTAATTAATATAAATGTTGTTGTTACTGAAAATATGTTAGCTTGGCTGCAACGTCTTTGCAGTAGGTCTGTAAATATACCAACATTCATCGATTAAACCTTCAGACCGAACTGAATTTGAGACAGTGGGAGCAGCGATGAAAATAAAAAGATATGTCAGCGATAAGAGCAGAAAGGAGGCAGAGCTTCTGCTTGAGTGACGGGTGATATAATGCAGCGAGATGAACCTGAACACGACTTACACAGTGGAAAGACTTCAAGATGGGAAGTCAGATAATGTCTTCACCCAGACACAGAAACATACAGACACACGCTGAATGATTGTGGGAGATTCAGCATGTAAACTTCACAAGAATGGTGTCTTAGGAGTTTAAAACAATTCAGCATCTTTGTTATATTGGTAAAATAAAACAAAATAAAATAAAATAAAAATAAAAATAAAAATAAATAAATAAATGAATGAATGAATGAATGAATGAAATAAAATAAAATAAAACTCATTCATTTTCCTTCGGCTTAGTCCCTTCATTCATCAGGGGTTGCCACAGCAGAATAAACCACCAACTTATCTAGCATGTTTTACACAGCGGATTGCCTTCCATCTGCAACCCAGTACTGGGAAACACCCATACACACTCATTCACACACATACACTACGGCCAATTTAGCTTATTCAGTTCACCTGTAGCGCATGTCTACATGGTGGCACGGTGGCTCAGTGGTTAGCACTCTCGCCTCATAGCAAGAAGGTCGCTGGTTCGAGTCCCTGCTGGGTCAGTTGCCATCTCTGTGTGGAGTTTGCTTGTTCTCTCCGTGTTGGCGTTGGTTTCCTCCGGGTGCTCTGGTTTCCCCCACAGTCCAAAAACATGCGCAATAGGTGAATTGGATGAACTAAACTGGCCGTAGTGTGAGTTTGTGTGTGAATGAGTGTGTATGGTTGTTTCCCAGTACTGGGTTGTTGCTGGGACGGCATCCGCTGCGTAAAACATATGCTGGAATAGTTGGCGGTTCATTCCGCTGTGGCGACCCCTGATATATAAGGGACTAAGCCAAAGGAAAATGAATGAATGAATATCGTAAAATAATAAAAGATCGCAATTTTAGATTTTTTCAATATCGTGCAGCCCTAACACACAGTGTCTTTAACTCCATGCTCAACACTAGCCCGGTGTGCAGACCGCTTTAAGAAACTCAGAGTTGTCCAAGGGCAATTGAGTTGATTGTTTGGGCCAGGAGAGAATCTCATTAGAACAAACACACTGTTTATTCACTTCCTTTTTTTTTACCCGACTGCATTCCCTCCGTTAGCCACCATCTGGGGGCCCCCCCTCGCGTTTAGAGGACAGAGGGGTGGAAATTGGCACTAAGTGAAGAGATGGCATGCGCGCAACAGAGGGAACAATTTTAATTAAAATGTTTGCCCAGAAAATAATCTCCCGAGTAGCCTTGTTAATTATGACTAATGCCTGCAAAGGTAGCGCACGCAAAAAAAAACCAAAAAAAAAAAAAAAACCGCACAACGTGTGGGGGTGTTCACCATGGAAACACGTGTGGACAACGTTTTATCCCCCCTCAAAACGGAAATGGGACGCCTCTCCTCCTCCTTTTGTTCCTCAGTGAAGCAGCTTGTTTGGCCACCCGGTGATGTGACTTTGTTGTTAATTGGGTCATTGCCTTTACCGCGGCGCACTGACTCTCCAACCCTGATGTGAAATCCCCGGTGGGCTGTATCGCAACACAAACATACACAGCGTCCATATGCACGTTCACTTTCTGTACACACATACACATCGGAGGACACATTAATGTAGGAGTTAAATGCTGATTAGAAGCTGAAATATGAATTCACGCTTGCTGGACTGAGATGTCTGCTGGTGAATTTGTTATGTAGTTTATGTCGTGGTGAACGCCGCTGGCCTTTGATGATTGTAATTGTTGTGAACTATACTCAATTCTTTTCATTTTACCACCAGTGGAGAGATGAGTTTGTGCTCTTTAATGCACTTTTTAGGGATTTTCGCACTTGCAAAATTCATTAGTTAAACAGAATCCATGGTTAATAAACTTCACGTTTCAGTCTGTTTAGTCTGTTTCTAAATTACATATAAATGTAAAAAATATAATTACATATAAAAATATCTTTGCCCAGGGTTAAAAAGGTGTATAGAATGACGGAAAACTATGGTTAAGTGTGAAAAGCCCTTTTGAGTGTTTTGTGTGTGTTCGATGCACAGAAATGTGTATAATGGGTGAACCTTTTTTTAAGAAAGCATTCAAAAATCACGCAATTTTAATCTTGTATATCAAAACCCAAAAAGAACCACAACTTGGCAACCTCTAACAATTTAGTTGCCGTTAAAGTTAATGCCCCTTTAATTCTGGAATAAATTAACCACGTAACATGTTAGTGAAGCTGGTGACTTTAAAAAGTCAAAACTCATGACTTTATATGAGTGTTATATTCAACCTCAGAGAAAAACTATTAAACACATTGCTACATATAGTTTTAATTAAAATATTCAGTCAATTATTTGCAATTATGAAAATAAAGATGTGAGGTTTGAACATTGTGAGATAAATTGTAATTAAAAGAAAGTCACAATGTAAAACTTTAAGGTTGCCGTTACAAGGAAAAGTCAAAATATCCTTATTAGTCTCTATATAATTCTTTATGGCTATCATTTTTATCTTTTGACATGCAAAAAAAAAAAAGATTTCCTATTAGGCAGAATTATATTAATTTACCTCATATTAAAGATTGATAATTTTTTACCTATTAATAATTACAATATTTAGCAAAAAATTGCAAAATGAAGCATACGTAAAAAATTTGCAACTGCGTGGAAAAAATTATATTTAATAAAGATATTAAAGTAATGTAAAATAAAGATGCAATCATTATTAAAAAGATTTTTAAAGTCACAATTAAAATAGATAATAGTCTTACTTGTGAAAAAAAAAGAAAAAAGAACTGTGCCAAATAGTCACATTTATGTGAGTTATGAAACAAGGGTTAATGAGAAATCCTATTATATTTCTGAGCCACGCAAACGAGAAAAATACACCAAAACTTTTTCGCCATTTTTTACTGACATTTAGAAGTCAGATTTGCTGCAAAACACGAGAATAAGCCATTTCTCTAAAACACTAACACATCAAAAAAAATCTAACATGATAAATCTACGACATCTGTTTGTCTGTTGACGGCAAAGTCGTTCTCAAAATCTTTAATCTCTCCGTCTCAAAAGCTCAAATCCTACCGGAAATCCACAACCCCTTTCTCCAAAGAACCTCAAATATTTATTCAACGGTTTGATGTTTCTTCGCTTTTATGAAATAATCAAAAAATGTTTTAAGACACATTCACCGCCTTTCTCAGAGTCGGGCCTCAGTAGCAGATAGACGCTCCTTCTGTCTTTATGGTCTGTGAAGGATAGAAAGAGGGGGGGGGGGGGGGGGGGGGTTGTCTTGTCTTAATAATAAAGCCAGTGAGCCGCAGATCAAACAGCGGTTTGGTGTTACAGCGGATCGTAATGAAGCTCGGCAGCAGGTCTGGAGTCAGACAGAGCTGCATGCAAACACCGGGGAGAAGAGCGCAGGATGCTGGGACGTGCTCCGATTCCTGATACTCCTGTCTCTGTGTGTGTGTAAAACTTACAAGCCATTCCTTACGAGAGATCTGCATAGTTATGAGTTAAGACACTGCATATACACACAGGGGTCATCAGAGGACAGATTTCAGGACAAGTGCTCTTAAAGGGATAGTTCACCCAAAAATGAAAATTCTGTCATTCACTCACTCTTCAAGTTTGAGTTTCTTCCTTATATTGAGCACAAAAGAAGATAATTTGAAGAATGCTGGTAGCTGGCACCCATTGACTTCCATAGTCATTTTTTTTTCTACTATGAAAAAAGTGGGTGCCAACAACCTTCAAAAGCATTCTTAAAATATCTTTGTTTGTGTTCAACACAAGAAAGTAATAAAGGGTTAAAATCCCATGACATGAGGAAGAGTAAATGATGAAGTTATATTATTTTTTTTTACTTTCAGCAGATGTCAGCCTCTTTCTTACATTATTTTCTCCTTAAAGTGCCCCGTTATGATTGCACAATTATTACATTTCTTGTGTGTATGCTATAGCTGTGAATGTAAAAGTTCTGCAAAGTGTTAAATATTGAAGTCCAACCTAAATGGACTAATTGTCTACTAGAAAAAGAAGTGAATTAGAACAGCTTGAATTTCAATCTTACTTCCTGCACAAACCAATGTAAGTTTGCTACCATTATGCCAGTCTATGGTCTTCACTGGCAATGTCAATATTGGCAAACACTGCAGTTGAGGCCTGGAAGAGTTTGGTTTATGTTGTTGGCATGTCAAGAAGATGCTGTTTTCTGCTGTATACAAGCAAATCCACTTCAAATGAGAACTGGGGATTGAACTGATTCTGTAGCCACTCTTACTGTGAAAATCACTGTGTTTACAAGTGCTGATAAAGCCTTTGGAGCTGAAATTCATAGGCATATCTTAATGGGCACTTAGTTTGCAACATGGTTTCAGTGGTTGACCAATCATAACCAAACTAGGCCATTTGACCAATCAGAGCAGATCAGGTTCAAAGAAAGGTGGAGTTTAGAGAGACAGAGTCCTTAAATGAATACTGTGAGCTTGCATGTTAAGAAAAAAGTATTATATTAGAATTAGTGTATTATATATTTATTATGTATATATTTATTGTGTATTAATATGTGATACACAAACAAAACTATACAAAACCATTTTTGTTACATAGATACTTACATTTATAAATAAATTTGTATCATATACACATTCATTCATTCATTCATTTTCTTTTCGGCTTAGTCCCTTTATTAATCTGGGGTCGCCACAGCGGAATGAACCGCCAACTTATCCAGCATATGTTTTACGCAGCGGATGCCCTTCCAGCTGCAAACCATCACTGGGAAATCATATATATCTAAATATAAATAAACATTTTCTCAAATATATGCATGCATGTGTGTATTCATATATACATAATAAATATACACAGTACACACACTTAAATTATGTCCAAAATAAACTTTTAATAAATGTTTACCCTGCACTATTTTTTTTTCTTAAACCTCAGATGGATGTAAACCATTGTATATGACCTCCAAAAACTAAATTAGGAACATTTAAAACAGCACAACAGTAAAATGTCACTATTGCCAATATAAATCACATGGTCACATGCTTTATGTCGTATTAGTTAAGTTGGTAAATGAGCAAAGTCATGCTAATTGACAATATTTTATACAACAAGAACTTGTATGTCATATAAAAATCAGTCACACATCTCTCCGCCCATTCACTGTGATTAAAACATCAACAACATGCTCACCAATAAGTGTCAGTGGGTGTTGTTTTATTCTTCACTTATTGATGAAGTCACTCTGCAAGAGGGAAAAGCTCAGTGACACAAAAACGGAGTCCTACGGAGAGGTTTGTCCTCCAGACAATCACCCTCTGAAAGTGTCGCTCAGCCACAGGGAGATACATTAAGGTAACTTAAAATGCTCTGAGTGTTTTAAAAAGGTGAGGGGGGAAAATTGATTGCTCAGATTTACAGGCAGATCTTTCTTCTTTTTAAGTGCATTAATATTGCACGGAAAATGTCTGGATTTGTGGCCCTGTTATTACCTTCAGGCTGTGTTCAGTGTCTCTGGGAAATCATAAATGCATTTCCAAGGAAACGTGTCGCTAATGGATCATTTTTGATTTGCAAAGTAGTACGTTATTGGCTTAGGAGGCATTGTGAAATTTCTGGACATTTCGAAATATCTCTCAAGACAAGATATATTTACATAAAAAGCTAAATTGCCAAAAATATATTTAAATTAATTGTAATTATGTAAATTTCCGATGGATATTTCAGAAAAAGTTCAAACAAAAGTATTGTTTGTCAAGCCTGATTGATCACAGATATATAGTTTTTGGGGTAAACTGTTTCTTAAAGACATTATTTGTTTGTATGTCTTGTTCAAATGATCTACAAAAGTGTATTTGGTGTTACTTCATTGGCAGAAGCATAAACTGCAGTTGATGCATTTCATTTCCAGCCATTTTTTCCTACTGTAGCACATTTGTGAAAAGATAAATTTGGAAAGAGATGCTGACCAAAATCCAACAAAAAAGGATGCCAATGCTAGTTCCAGAGAAAAAGCAAAGAGCAAAGTTAATGTTGCATAATACGCGCAGCGCCCAGTCAGACGCCATTTAGACAAATGTAGTCCACATACTGAATACATAAGGTTAACTGCAGGATCAGTCAAGTAGGGAAATAGCAGAGCGTAACTACAGCAGGATTCAGAGGTGGCTAAACCTCCTGCAGAGCAATGCAGGTGTGAATAGCCTAATATCAACATTCAAGGCACTCATTTTGCCTCTATAATGTGCAAGGCTCTCAGGAGAGCGCACACACATCCTGAAAAGCATCCCATTTCTTGCTTCATGAGTCATTGGAGAAATTATTCGCTGCACAAATATAGCTTACATGTTCTTCGTATCTCATTAGAGCAAACAAAAGAACAGAAACACTGAATAATTTTGATTTCTAGATGTTCCAGCTAATTATATTCTTTGGAGGCTGCCTGCAAGCAGCAGGACATCGTTTTAATTTGTATCCTCTAAAAACCCTATTAAAAGGAAGCCAGCCAAAAAGTTCGCTATGTTCACAGCACTCTGTTTTTTTATTTTCCAGATTGGAAATGTGAAGCTAGGTAATTAAATGTAAAGTGGGCAGCAGCACTAGTTTTTATATCATCTGTTGTATTCAAAAGGCACACACAAACAGAACTCCCCTTCAGAAGTGCATCCTTAAATTTGCTGCTCTCGCTTTGTAAACAAACCAATTACGACAACAGGCAAAGTAAATATTGGTTATATTTTAAACGTAATATGTGAGATATTCAGAGATAATATATTCAGAGGAATCACTGTAGGCATTGCTGTGCGTGGGCTAGTGTACTGACTTACAAACACGAATTCTTGGAGCAATTCATTAAAGGCCCCTTTAAGCTTTCAATTAACAAATATACAACCCTGGGTCACCATGACTCCCCAAAAAAGACTCAGGTATGTACTGAGATTTATCACAAAAAATCTGGATAAAAAAGTAAATGCAAAGCAACAGGATAAACTACAATGAAAAAAGGAGTATCTTATGCTTAGTTCCTTTCACGTTTAACACAATATCAATTAAGAATATAATCCATCAGTATGAATTTTTCATCTCAACACTGCGCAACCAAACAAATTTTTAATGAGGATTTCTCTTTTGTTGTCTCTTTTGGATTTGTAATAGTTGTTAGTAATGTAAATGGTCTGTTGATTGATCATTGATCGTTGACTGATTTAACGCACATGTTGATGTGATTGTAATTGAACAGAAAAAAATAACCTGTTCAAATGGCATGTGAACACTGAGGAAGGTCCTGCATTTAACATGCACTGAACACCTTTTTTGCACTTTGTGAAGTTTTACAAACTAATTTCCAGAGGATCACATGCTATGATTTAACACGGATGGTCTCACATCAACAACCATCGATAAACCAATCAGACAAATCCAAGCCTATATAAATAGCCCATTTTTCTTACCTCCCTTATCTTTGTTTTTGAAGAATCCCCCCATCCACCCCATCTCTCCCTTTTCCTCCTTTACCAAAGGGGAGCTCTCGAGACATACCAGATCTCGGACCCCCTTCTATGCTAAATGACCAGTATCTCTGACCTCAGGGTTCTCTTCTGCATGCCAAACCTGCAATTAGTAACAAGCATTAGCTAGATGTGAACTCTTGAAGTACAAATAGAATAAAATTGCTAGTATCTTGGCAAGTAATCCTTTTTTTGGATACACTGCAAAATACATTTCAAGATTAGCCTCTTTTTTGCCTCCTGATGGACTACAATATAAAAAAACAACAAACACAGATTTTGTGCACCAAGTTTATAAGTTTGATAATATGACATAAATATACAGTAAATAGACAGACGGACGGACGGACGGATGGATGGATGGATAGACAAACAGACTAGATAGATAGATAGATAGATAGATAGATAGATAGATAGATAGATAG
>CAIGQV010019029.1:11980608-11995608 GCA_903798115.1 Danio jaintianensis | reverse complement strand
AATGCATAGAATAAAATCAATAGTGATCAATGCATAGTGTTATATATAGTTGAAGGACATGCAAAAGGATTATTCTGTACTTTCAGATTACATTGCAGAAGTTCAGAAGTTTACTTTACTTTACTTAAAATAGTGAGTAAACCCATTGCCTTTAAAGTGACAAGGTGTCACAGTTACGAGCTAAAGTGCCCCCCCGGACACATTAGAGGGCACTCTACACTTCACATCTGTCACTCCCTCTGACTTCATATCCCAGACCCCCTGGCACTCCTGATTGTACAGACACCCTCATATAAGCACGACTTTCATTCACAATCAGGTTTAGGTGTGCGGTGCAAGGTCTTCTGGGATATGAAGTCAGAGTGAGTGACAGATGTGAATTGTATGACTTTACATATAAAAGTAAGTAAAACTATTGAAACTTGGAGCTGTGACTTCATTTTATAATTATTATATGCACAGTTTATTTACCTAATAATGTAAAGGCAATGGGTTTACTCACCTTTTTAAGTTAAGTCAACTAATTACTCTTTTTACAGAGTGTGCCACCAAGTTGGGTCCATCCTCAAAATACATTATCGCTGTTTAAAAACACCAAAATTGCCTGTCTGTCTTCATTACTTTCTACTTTGAGCCTACCTAACATGTCAGGGCCTTGATATGGGTAATATCCAACATCAAGAGGTGACAAGATGGTTTCGGTGCACACTTTGGGCATCATCTAAACAGCATTAGTATAATGGTGTATCTTGTGTGTGTCGATAATGGTACAAATGCCCTGTATGTTGGTAAGAAAAGAGAGCGGGCACCAGATTGGGTAAGAACTCAGCAGGGACCTCCCACCCCGAGGCTCTGTTCAGACACTTTGCTGATGACAGAATTGGGAGTTTTCGTCATTTTTTGGCATGGAGAAAGAACCGTCGCAGAACAAAAGAGTGAGGGGGTGTGCTGGTTTTGCATGACTCCCCATGGAGTAAGTCCTCGCAGCCCTAAGCCATGCTAAAAGTGGGAGGGAGATGGCTAAACCTGGCAACCCGAGCTAAATCTGGCATCTTAACATTTCTTGTGCTGCACTTTTTTTTTCTGCGTTATGACTAAATGACTTAACATTGTTTTAAATTACAATAGATAAATGAGGCTTATTTATTCCAAGAGATGGGTTATTTGTATTCTGTATGCAGCAAGATTGCTACTATTGTTCTTGTTCTGTGTCAGTGCCCCCTGAGGCGTTTGTGGGGATGATGTTTCATATGTTAATGAAGCCAACTAGGACAATGCGTCTTGACCTTGCAAATAATACATTCCACTTCTTGACTTGTTCTTTATGTAGATTACATAGATTACAGTATAAAAAATATGATGTACGCCAATGTGTCATCAAAAACTATATTTTGCCTCTGATGAAAAACACAGTAAAACATTATTTAATGTGTAATATTATTACCATATTTATTACCAAGTTTCTAATTTTCCAATTTTAACATTTCTAATTTTAATATATTTTACCATGTAATTTATTCCTGTTATGCAAAGCTGAATTTTCCGCATCATTACTCCAATCTTCAGCATCACACAATTCTTTAAAAGTTATTTTTGTGATGAACAGGAAGTTCAAAATAACCCTATTTATTTGAAATAGAAATCTTGTATCGATTTATTTACTGTCACTTTATCAATGTAATGCATCTTGTTTTAATAAAAGTGTTAACTTCTTTCAAAAGACAAAAGAAACCTAATGAAGCTTAGAAAATTAGGGTTAGATTTTTAATAGATAAAATATTATAAGCCTGTGCAGAATATTTTGGGATGTCTAACCCAATCCAGCTGGGATCAAAGAAGCATACTTTCATCTTTTTTTTATTTTAGAAAGAGAGTGATTCAAAAGCAGAGAAACTAAGTGAATCCATAACTTCAAAAAGATGCATGCTTCATATTGCATTTATGATCCGACAGTGCTGAACCTAAATATTGTATTAACACATATAAATATAATTACACTATTGACAGTCTTACTCAAGGAGAAAATATTGAAGCTGAAGACTCACTAATAAAAAAATTATGATTATAGTTTCATGAATGTGAAAGAGAAAAAGTATATTTCAAGCTCTTTAACTATTGAGTTTTTTTTTTTTATAAACAACATACTTAATATTTTAAATCTAATTCAATATTTAGATACAAGTTTTTCAAACTTTGGATTTACTAGTTCTTTAAAATTGTGTTAAATTAATTTAATTCTAAATGTTTAATTATAAAAATAAGGTCATAAGTACTGTGTGTATTATAATTACAAAAGAATAATATAAATGCAGCTTAAAATAGTTTAAGATGGATAATGCTTAAAAAAATGGCTAATAATATTAACCTTAAAAGTAAAAAACAAAAACTGCTTTTATTCTAGTCAAAATAAAACAAATAAAACTTTCTCCAGAAGAAAAAATACTATAGGAAATACTGTGACTATAAGGGTGCCATCGTACCAAATAACAGCATTCATTTTCCAAATTTTGAAAGGTAAACACAAACTTCTGCTTTAGGATATGGGTAATTCAAAGACGATGGAAATGAAACATCTTCGTCACAGCAAACATTGTTCATAAATAAGCAGCATATGACAGTAATCAGCATGCATTGTTGCGGCTAATTGTTTTGTGTTTTCTTTTCTCCAGCGGCAGTTGTGCGCACATTTGTTCCACTCGTATTCCTGCGACTGGCATCAAATTGTTTGAGACTGAGCCAGACGGCACACCCCGGGATGTTTAACTGCGCTAAAATCCACTACACCATTCCTTTTGTTCGGCTTTAAGAGGACGAAACGACTGACGAGAAGATGTCGAAGATGCATTTGTGAGGTAAAGTTTAGAAGTAGAGGACATTGTCGTGTAAAGCACACAGAAAGACAGATGCTGATGTTGTTGTGCATGAAAGAGGATTCAATGGAAGAGTAGCTATAAATAGCGGAAAATAAGATCTAAGAAAATGGAAGGAGAGTAATAGGCGAACATGTAGGTAAAAAAAGTGGATGGGAAGGATAACAGAGAAGAGTCTTTAATGGCATAGTAAAAGCCAAGCCGGAATAAATTACCTTCCATCCCGCAGGATTACTCATGTAATTATTTGAATGAGGGATTTCATTAGGATGTGCAGAGGTGTGGAAGAAGGAAGGCCAGAGCGATACAGGAGCGAGAGCCATTTTTGCCTACATAAATTAAGTTTTTAAGCCACGTGCAGATAATTGATATGGAATCCGCCGTCCTTTTATTAGGACAAAGTGTAATAATGTGGATATCTTGTCTCACCACGCAGCTAGACAAAAAGAAAGGGATAAAATGAAAGGGAGATTGAAGATGGATGAGGATGTAGTCCGGGATTGGGGATCAGTTTTAATTTAAGAGAGATTGATGGAGAAATGGGATCCATCTCGGTGATGGTGATGCATTTGAATTTCATTTGAGTGGACGATCATTCAAGAAGCTACAGAGGCATACCTGTCAACCCCCTTCCGTTTTTCCCAGGACTCTCCCATATTTTATAAGTCTATCCTGCTATCATCTCGTAAAGGTATTTTCCCATATTTCTCCCTTATTTTAAATTTTTCTATGAAGGGTGGCAATAAACATCAAAGAGCCGATACTCCCTATATGCAACCCATACCGCCGAACCACCAGGGGACGCCCCTTGCTCTTAAATGTGAATCTGTTCTGTGCTTTAGTTTTTAATTATGCATGAAAACACTTTGAAATAAATCTAAAAACGGCGGTATTCCCTTCCTTTCCATTACAGGCGCTGTTGCCCCTCCTATGCAATCCTCAAAACAGTCAGTTCATGTAGGGCTGCTTGACTGTCAGATGAGCTCCATAGTGATACATAGATGCTGTTTCTCAAACGGATTCTGTACATGCGATTTGAAGTGGAGCGAAAGTGGACACTCTGGGTTTTGGGTGCATGTTTGAACAGACATGCGGTATCCCTTACTCTCACACCCCAATGTTGACAGATTCAACTGAAACAAAACTTATTACTCTTATATTTATATTGCTTCTACAAATTGGACACATGAAGACGGTAAATTACACCGTCTTGATCTCTAGATCATTATAAGTCAAAATGAATTATATAGCAACAGCTAATGACATCATCAGGTCACATGATGTTATTTTTTGAGGTCACAGTACAACCTGATGTTTTGTGATGTATGTTAATATTTAAAACACAAATTTTATAACTGTTCTGCAGCAAACCTTAAAACATTACTTTTTCATTCAGTATTATTTTAATTTATACAGAAATAAATAAGTTACTAAGCTAAATAAGTTAATTAAAATAACTTAATTTGTATTCTGTCCCACTTTATATTAAGTGTCCTTAACTAATATGTACTTGCATCAAAAGATAAAAACAATGTGCTTAATGTGTTTATAATGTATTGCAGAACTCTTCTGGTGCTATTGAGGTGGGATATCCGTAAGGTTAGGAACAGATTTGGTGGTCTGGGTATTTTTAAAGGGTGGGTGAAGGTGTAAGGGAGGGTCAACAATGTAATTACACAAATTAATTACAGATTTAGTTACATGCAGGTATTTAATCAAGCATAAGTGCAAATGAAAAATATGGATTTACACAATAAGAATATTGTAGCGAATTATTAATTTCAGTGTAAGTACATATAAGTTAAGGCCACTTAATATAAAGTAGGACCTTTAAATTCCTTTACATTTACATATGAGTATGTGAAAAAAGTGAATTTTTACTGGTATGAAATTCCTTTATCTTTACATATCTTCACATGATGTAACTTCTTCATTTGGGGTGATTTCACATTGAAGCCATACAGTTCTAAACATTTGTTGAGTTTGTTCAATGCGATATTGGTGCATAAATATCAGTGAGAATTGATTTACAAATGATCATTACCAGAGCCAAAAAAAGCAGTTTAGAAAGAGAATTCATCTCCGGCAGAATTTATTCAACACCATAACGTTTAAAATGGCATCAAATGAATCTACCAAAATTAATCAACAGATAAAAACTCCCAAATCATATCTTTAGCACTGATATTTCACAACACAATGAATTAACAAACAACCCACAAAATAGGTTTGGAAATTCAGAACAGCATGCTGTGAAAAAAATAACTGGAGCACAGCAGTAAACCTGATGACAACGTCTTCAAAGAAAAGGCCCACATACGGGCATGAATGAACAAAGAGTAGGGGAAAAAAAAGAAAGGAAAGCCACAAGAGAGCATGAAGCACCTCTGACCGAATGCAAACAAGTGCACAAACAGCAAAAAACAAACCTTTAAAAATAAATAAAGATATGTCTCCCAGACATCAGCTCATCCTTCCTAGTTGGCGTTTCCAATATTTTTTTCTTTTTATCTCTTCGATCTCTCCGTCCTCTGATTCTTTCTTTTCCTCAGGCTATGAAAGAGAAGCAATTGATCGCGTTCACACACGCAGGAGCCCACAGACGCACACACACACACACGCACGCAGAGTGATAATTTGTTCGATTTGTTCATTTTTATTCACCCATTTATATGGAGGAGATGAAAACCGTCTGCACATCTTACAGAACCGTCATATTAGGCCTAATGCCACACACAGTTAATGCTGAAGAGCTGTAAAACACATGGGAGTAAATTATCGCCAGGAGGAATGTTAATAAATTATAGTGGGGAGCATGTGGATCAAAGTGCAACATATTCTTGTAATGCAAAAAGCGCACTTCGCGTGCATGACAAGTCTTTGATATTCGGAGGAGGGATGCTAGCGACGGCGCTTTAGAAGAACTTTTAAATATTTGACCTTAAACAAACACTTCAAACTACTGTAGAAAGTCCACACTGCTTTAGCAAAGGACCGTTTGCTTGAAAACACACTCACAGTTTTACACGTTTACAGTAAATCGAACAATAAAAGAAGGCATTAAAAAGTGGAGAACACAGGGACATTTTTTTTTTTGTTTCTTTTTTTACCATCAATATTTAAAATGTTACATTCCTGTTGTTCAGGGTGTATTAAATGTATTTCTCTCAGTGTATGATCCAACATGGCCCCCAAGTTCAAAAGAGCAACATATAACAACAGAGCCGATAGGAAAAAGTAGGATGAAAGACTGAGACTCTGAGAAAGAGAGAGAGAGAAAGAGGAAAATGTTAAAGACCCTGAACAAACTTGTTTTGCACCATAGCGCAGTTTCCCCTGGACACATCCTGTAACTTTCAAGAGTGGATCCAGAGCTAACCAGAGGTCCATTGAGGCTACAAGGTTACAAAGTTCCTTAAATAAGTGCCTTATAATGAGGAAATGCTTGACTTCCCATCATCCAAGCACTGATTGGCTTCCATGACTTTGAAGTACACACGATTGTCACGCTGATTCAAGTGCAACGTAAGATTTAAATTCAGAAAAAGAGTTCAAACGGCCCGTGTGTGTCACATGGCACAAAAAAAATGGATGTAAATATCCTTGGGAATATCCAAATTAGCATCTCTCACCCCACTCTGTATACACTACACAACATCCGTACACGCTCGAAACGAGACCCTGATTAAAGGAAGGGGGCGGGTCTTAGTTCAATCATGAGCTCCTGGGATTGGGCAGGTCAAAAACGATAGGTGGGTTCATAGGCTGGAAGTTCACTGTGCACGCAGAGGCATTAACAAATGTGGTGGTTCCATCGGTCATCACACCGTAGCCTAGCTCACACAAACACAAAGGGCAGAGATATTACCATTTCTTCAGCTGAAAACATCACGTGCGTTCGAATAAAAAGGTGGAAGGTGATTTTTATGAGGTCAAAAGCAAGGATGAAAGTGTTAAGGAGTTAGCTCACCACAAAATTAAAATTAAAATTCTGTCATCACTCACTCTTGTGTTGTTCATCGTAATTCATCAGTTCATCTTCGGAGCACAAATGAAGATTAAAGGAAAATTACAGATTTCTGTCCCTCCATTAAAAGTCTTTTTAAAACGTTCATTAAAAAAATCCAAAAATGAATCTATATGAATTGAGTAGTTTAAGCTAAGTATTCTGAAGAGTCACAATATGAGGAGCAGATTTATTTCACATACAAACAAAGCATATATTTCGTTGTTCTGTTTGTAATTCTGTTCATGTTCCCTGATTAGTGTTTACAATGTAATGTCCCAGCAGACACACAACATCATAAGATGTTAATATTAGGTTAGATTTAGGTCGTCAGCGTCTAAGGACAATGCTATTTTGACGTCCAATAACAACGTGAAATGATGTTGATATTTTGTTGATTTTAGGTTGTGTTGGAAAGTGATCAAAATCCAATGTCGAGCCAACATCTTAAAGCAATGTCATATTGACGTCAAATGCTGACGTTTATTCGTCAGGTATGGCATGTCTGATAGACGTTATATTGGTAACGTCCACACAACATCAAGCTGTAACATCATTAGATGTTGATATTTTGTTGTTTTTAGGTTGCATTGGAAAGTAACCAAAATGCAACATCTGTCCGACGTTGCACATTGATGTCGGCCTGACGTTGGGTTCTGATGTCAAATCAATTTTCATTTCCAAACAAAATGCAACATCCCACTACGTTGGGGTACAATGTCAATTTGATGTCATGTTGATGTCGTGTGCCTGCTGGGGTAAGGCAATGTAAACAAAACCCAAAATTAAATCTGTTCATCATATAAAGCAACCATGTCTCCAAGAAGTCTTGGATTAAACCAATTAGTTCCTATGGATTTGTTTCTTGAACTCTCAGATCTGATCAAATATCTTCATTTGTGCTTTTAGATTAAGTAAATTAGTTTAAAAAAGACATAAGGGTGAGTAAATGATTTTTTTTTTCATTTTGGGTTGCACTGAGCTTTAAACACTAAATGATAAGAGCAAAAACCATGCGATGATTTTATCCACAAAAAACTGCTAAAATGGCAAATAAAAGTAGCAAACGACTGCTGTTTTTATGTTACGGAAGAATATGTTAATGTTATGGTGCACAAAATATGCAGAAATATGGCAAACGCAGACGTGCAAAGCATAACACGCAAGCAAAATGCAATGATACTGCCTATGACTATAATGAGGAATTTTTATTAAAGGCATTTTTAAGTGTGTGTGTGTGCTAGATTTACTGTGTGAATATGAATGTGAACTAGTTCCTGCAATAAAGCTGTCAGAAGGCAAAGCAGCATGGGACAGACACTGCCCTGCTAACCCCAAAACACGCCGGATTGACGGCAGCATGAACAAATATGTTTGAGATCACAGGGTTGTGTGGATTTTCATGCATATGATTTATAGGCAGTTGGGAATGTTATCATCTGATGTGATTACCTTCATGAATGTGTCCAAATACATGCAGTTTGGGCTGAACTCTCCTCTGGACGGTGTTCAATAGCTCCATACAGCCAACACGCTGCATCTTTCTGGGCACCCAGTCTAAAAAACCTACCAAAAAAAAGCAGTAATGACTAATATGAACATCACAAGTCAAGGAAAAGCACACAGAGAGATACACGGATGACAGAAGGATTAGAACAGACAATTTGGTTAATTTATGCTTTTGGAGATACAAAGCAGGACGAATGCCACTTGGTATCCTACTTCCAAATTAGAGAAGGGAATCGTAATGAATTTCAACAATTCTGCATCTGATTGCACATCGCATTTCCAATTCCTTAATGAAGTTTTATTCATTTTGAAAAAGAAGTTGTTTAGACAAAGTTGCCATAACACAACATATTGACATCTTGGACGTACTGGATGTTAATTTAAGAGCCCTATCAGGATCAAGTTTTGACTCACTGAATTTTAATTAGATGATGCGACTGGACACTCTAGCAAGGTTACTAAGCAACTTATCTGACAACTATTTAATATTCATGAGCTAAGCCCCAGCCATTGTGGAATTAGTAGGCCTTGTTTGCATGCTGGATTTTACTTTTGCAATAAATTGGGTGCATCCAAAAAAACTGGGTAAGCATCCAGAACCAACAACACACTTTGGGTCCAAATTATGAACCAGTGTTTGATCCCCAAACCTAGTAATAGATAGAATAATATAGAACAGAGAATTGAGTAGCAATAGAATATGATAGAAACTATATATATATTATATAAAGCATATATATTAATAATAATATATTATAATTGGGTGAGTGCATTGATATTAAGATTGCTTGTTGTTACTTTTTTTTTTACACAGGACACATTATGTACTGCATAATTAATTGTTTTATATGCAAATGACAACTCATTTGTGAAGAGTTCCGCTCACAACCAAGGACAATAACTACCAATGATACAAATATTCGTTTCAAAAATCATTCTAATAATATTCATTCATTCTTTTTCCTTCAGCATAGTCTCTACTTCAGATCTACCAATCATATAGGATAAATACTCTTATACACTTATATGGACACTATACATTTCGTTACTTGTGTGAACAGGTCTTTAACTGAAAGAGTGAATTAAAAGAATGATTACAAACGTACACATAACGCATACATTCACAGTGAATCTTCAGAGATGTCAATTAGGGCTAATTTGCCACACTAAGATAAACACCCACAATTGCATGAACGTATAGTGCGACAAATCTTTACCATGAGAATTACACATTGTCACAACCCCAAAGCCCAAAAGCTTAGTGTTTTAAACCGCAGCTGTTTTTTTTACGCACAAACTTCCATTCTCTGTGCATATGACTGTGTGTGTGTGAGGCTTTTATTATGTGCGAAGGGATTTGCTGCACTGCGAACAGCGTCTCAGTGTTGCATGCTTTAGCAGCCTGCTGTAGCAACTCCATCTGCCAAAGCCTCAAAGCAAAAAGAGTGTGTGCGCAAGGATGAAGACAACATAATGGGAGATAACCATTACCGCATGCTCCGTGCGTGCGTGTGTGTGTGTGATGTGATTTAGGTCTTACCCAGAGGAGGGCAGTGTGTGAGAAGAATATCCGTCGAGTCTGGGATCTGATTCCACTTGTCCAGCAGAGCTTGTCCTCTTGGTAGATTAAAACCCCAGCCGTAGTACCATGGCTGCCTGAAAACATACATAATGATTGGAAAAACTCAGTTAAGGGTTGCTGATGTGACCATGACCAATATATTTGATCAGATTGTCATTTCTTTTAGCAAAAGAAATGAAAAAACTATTTTTTAATGACAATATGAGAGAAAAAAAGTTTGAATTAGAACAAGAAAATGGTGCTCGTGCTGGAGACAGCTTTTATTGTCTTTTTTTTTTCTTCAGCCCACTTGCCATTATTTACTGTCATCTGCCATCATACCATCACTGTCCCAAAAAGCAGTTTGAAAAGCCTGGCTCATGAATATTAATTAGGTGATGTAACGTTCGTCCAGCATAGTCCAAACTGATAAGAAAGGCTGGTAAGTGGGCGCTACACATAGAGGATTACCGTTTGTGCATTTGTTCAGTTCACTGCCAATGAAATGGATTGGAACAGGCTTTTCTGTGGTATTAAAGCCATGTAAGCAAAAACAAAACTAGGGCTCAGTATTAGCGTTTTAATTTAGGTTCGTAATTATCATAAAAATCTATTTCTTTAGAACAACATAATAACATAAAATATTTAAGTAACACTTTAGTTTAGGTCACAATTCACAGTATTAACAAACCATTAACTAACATTACTATCTTAATAAACTACTAATTAACTGTTTATTAATAGTTAGAAGTAGGTAGAAGTTGGGTTTAGGTTTTGGGTAGGATTAGGGACACAGAATAAGATCATACGTTATAACTATTAATGAACTGTTAATATCTTAATAATAGGTAGGTAATAAGCCAGTAGTTAATAGCATGAATTGTGAACTTAACTAAGGTGTTATCAATATTTATTCATTCTTTAGTTTAAAGTAACAATTGTAATTTTATACAGCATATACAACAATTGTATACAGCATATAAAAAGTTCAACAATGTTCAAGTTATTTACACTCTCTTAATAATATAATACCAATTCTTGGTGTGTACATCTTTTAAATTAAATAATTCAACTATTATTTATGCTCAAATTTAGAATTAATTTTTAAAAATTTTATCTCACACATCTTACACAATTCTTTTTTTATGTTTTGTACCATAATAACCAAGACCCTTACACAAAGATAGAACTATAAGTATGTGGGAGCTATTACAGTTGAAGTCTATTAGCCCTCCTGAATTTTTTGTGACATAATAGTTTTAATAACTAATTTCTAATAACTGATTTCTTTTATATTTGGCATGATGACAGTACATCATATTTTACTAGATGTTTTTCAAGATACTAGTATTCAGCTTAAAGTGACATTTAAAGGCTTAATTATGTTAATTAGGTAAGTTAGGGTAATTAGGCAAGTCATTGTATAATGATGGTTTGTTTTGTAGACAATCGAAAAACAATATTGCTTAAAGGGGCTAATAATATTGACTTTAAAATGGTTTAAAAAAAATTAAAAACTGCTTTTTTCTAGCGGAAATAAAACAAATAAGACTTTCTCCAGAAGAAAAAATATTGTAGGAAATACTGTGAAAAATTCCTTGCTCTGTTAAACATAATTTGGGAAATATCTGAAAAAGAAATAAAAATTCAGAGAAAAGCGAATAATTCTGACTTCAACTGTACACATTTTATGTAAATATTTTTTTCATTAAATATTGTTGTTACATTTTATTAAATATGACCAGAAGGAGATAAATGTACAAGCAACAGAAAGACAGGAGAAAAAAAGACAGAAGCAGGTAGAGACAGACAGTAAGGACAGAGACGGGGGGGTTGATGGTTTTGCCTATGTCCCATCACTTTGATTGCAGATGCACCAAGCTTGAGTGACGGTATAGAAATTAACATGTCACTAACAATCTGTCCCCAGATCCATCTTCCTCTGCTGTGGCGGATTTGCACATTTATGTGTGTGAGTATGTTAAAAGACTGTGTGTGTGTGTGTGTGTGTGTGTGTGTATGTCAGTTTACACATGAAGGTTCCCTTGCCTCTACGTGGATTTTGTAATTTATAGAGAGCAGTCGCTTGAAACGTTTACTTTTATAGCTGGCTGACGCATCAATGTCCTGCGCTGCTCACACACACACACACACACACACACACACACAGACACGCACACGCACACACACACACACACGCGCACGCACGCACGCACGCACGCACGCACACACACACACGCACGCACACACGCACGCACGCACACACACACACACACACACACACATACACAGACCCTTTGAGGAGCCATCCAGATAGCCTTGGGTTTCATCATCTCAGGAAGGTCAAGAGGAAAGGAGAGACACATGAGAAAGCAAATGCTATATTTTCAATTGATTTCATCCGATTAATATTCAAATCGCCTCCATCATCGGAGTCTAAACATTTATGATCAAACATCCGAAGGCCCACGGATGCAGTCTGATTAATTCACATCTCTAATCTTAAAACATTTAAAATGGCCTTTGCATATTGATGGCGCCATTTAAATATTCATTTCCATCTTTACGCCGACATCTCAATTACCCTGGATTGAGAAAGGACTTATTATTGGTGTCCCACACCAATTTTTCTGGCTGAGTAGAGAGAGAGAGATTAATAAACAGCAAGAAAATGAGAGAGGGTTGCATGTGAACACTCTATAGAATGAAGCCTGCTATAAAAGCGAGCGTAATTCAATCATGCAATTCAAAAACTAGTTTAATGAAGATTTGATCAAGCCAGGAGAGCAGACTAACTTGTGCAGTAATTCGGCAAAGCACAACCAGCGTACTTGATGTTCTAAACCATCTGTGTGTTTATCAGTTCAGATGTTTTTTCTTTCTTTCTTTAATTTGTCAAGGTGAATAAAAAAGCAAAGACAGCTGTTTGCTTTCATGCCTTTACTCCCATGATGCCACACCGACGCAAAAGTAGAAAAAAAGTCTAAATCTTTGCATATTCTTTGTCACCGCAAGCTAAGTTGTTGTGAAGGTGTTCTAAATGGTTGCTAATGCATGGCTTGGGTGTAACACCAAGTCAAAAAAACTATTTAAATATTACTTTAATAAACCATTCATCTTGTTTTAGCAGAAACCAGCAATACAAATCAAATAGTTTACCATTATTATGATGGTAATGTATGCTGTATTCCACAGTCCTTAAAAACAGTCTAAAAGTAGTTTTTAAAGTAAGGTAAGGTCTGGGTCAAATCAGCGAGCGTTAGCGTCTGCAAACTCTCTCTTGCCCAAATGATATCAGTGCAGTTTTGCCATGAATCTTTAAATGCATGGCTGGGGGGAAAAGCTGTGGGGCTTTAATATTTCATCCCATTGGCTAACTTTAAGGATTTTAAAGGAAGAGAAGATGGGGGTTAAAGGAAAATCTAGATTTTTTTTTTAAGAGAATGCATTAACGATTCACAGAAATGTGAAATCTAAATCAATTCTTGCTGCTGGTAAGACAGAGCAATTTAAATGGAAAGATAAAATGTGTGTACAAAAACTGAGGAGAAATACAAGGAAAATATGAACCATGGAGAAAGATAAAGGTCAGTAAAGTTTTGCTAACAGCACTGTTTATAACAAGCTTTATAAATATCAAGTTTTCCTTTTATTTAAATCATTTGCATTTTTGAAAATATTTTAAAAGAGATTTGGGCTGCTGAGAGTGATGACAGAAAATGTGACTGTAAAAATACTATGGTAAAAGCAGTTTGTAATAACAGTGCTTATGCTTACTATAAATGGTGAATAATTGTAATTGATTTAACCTTACAATTTTATAGTAAAAACTATCGAATTGAGTAATTTAAATTTTAAAGAATTTATTTAATTTAATAATTACTGTGAAAAATCATATACCGACAATCCCAATTTCCTGTGTGACACTTCACATTTTTTTTTTTCCTATTAAATAACTATGTTTTAGGGACGACACGGTGGCTCAGGGGTCAGCACTGTCGCCTCACAGCAAGAAGGTCACTGTTTCGAGTCCCAGCATTTCTGTGTGGAGTTTGCATGTTCTCCCCGTGTTCGCGTGGGTTTCCTCCGGGTGCTCCGGTTTCCCCCACAGTCCAAAGACATGCGGTATAGGTGAATTGAATAAACTAAATTGGTCATAGTGTATGAGAGTGTATGGATGTTTCCCAGTACTGGGTTGCAGCTGGAAGGGCATTCGCTGTGTAAAACATATGCTGGATAAGTTGGTGGTTCATTCCGCTGTGGCGACCCCTGATGAATAAAGGGACTAAGCCGAAGGAAAATGAATAAATGAACTACGTATTATTTGATTGTTGAAAATTAGTTAACACTTTGATTTTATATTACATTTAATTTTGTTCAATTTTGGGTTTATTGGTTTATTTTAGTGCTGTGTGTGATACTGTGCACCTTCTATATATTAGTGTTGACTTTCTCAGATTCTTATTAATAGACTTTTTATTAATCATGTGACTTTCTAATCACCATACTTCTAATGGTTGTCAGTGTATTATAATGGTAAAAAAACATGTTATGTTGGTATTTTAACTAAATAAATAAATAAATAAAAGGGCCTTTAATTTGCCTTTAAAAAAACAGGCTTCAGTATGGAACCATTTCTAATTTGCCTTAACACTCAGCCTCCATTTGCTCAATAGATTTAGCAACAAAGCAATACCTATACAGCACAAACATACACAAGCCATCTGTAAAAGTAGACCTCATTTGTTCTCACCTGTGGCTGCTGTAATTACAGATGCTGGTGTTATCCTGACCCTAATTACAGAGGAGCTGTACACATTATTCAGTGTGTGTGTTTAAGATACTGAATGTGCTTGACACAGAAGCAGGTATGCAAGTGAATAATTAGTAATGTGACATTTCTGACACTGACCCAAATGTGTGTGAGGAGGAGAGGTTGGAAATCTTCTGGGATATACTGTTATATCTCTGAAGAGTTTGTTACAGTGAACACACACACACCCGCATGCACGCACGCACGCACGCACGCACGCACGCACGCACGCACGCACGCA
>CAIGQV010019029.1:11954972-11969972 GCA_903798115.1 Danio jaintianensis | reverse complement strand
TCGGGGGGAAAAAAAGTCTGTTTGCTCCTTTATGCTTTATCCCCTCCTTTTTTCCGTCGTCTTCGCCTTCTCCTCCTCTTTTTGTCAAGATAAACTTTTTGATGGCTGTCATGGATCTTACTTCATTAAAAACACCTGTTCAATCCAACATTTGTATATGTAGTGTGACTAAACTCAAAGAATAGGTATTATGATCAAGATTTAGAAACCTTTGAACGTTCTTATTTTTTATTATATTATATTATTTGAATATCAAGATTTGTGATTTAGAGCAATTTGTTTTCTTCAGATGAATCTCCTACTAGGATTCTACTTTGTCAAGGAAATTGTGAAAAGGAATTTGTAAATGATTTAGTATTATACAAAAATGACACTTAAAAACTACATAAATATTAATAATACTACAATTAAAAGTCATGTAAAAGTTACCCTATTAAGTAAGGTTTGTCCATTTTACTACAGCTAAATAAATGTTTACACTTTTTATCATAAATAAACATATTTATGTCTTAATGGAGTGTTTTCATCCATTTTACCTAATATATCACACAAGGTTTATACAATTCACTGAATTACATACTGAAATACCAACTCAAATCAATTTTTTTTTAAGTTTGCATCCTCATTAGTCCATCATTAGTCCATAAATGCAATAGCAAAACTTCTTGGTTAACACATTTCACATGACACCAGGCACATGTAGTCATCCAAAGCTACATATATGTGTTAGCAGCCAAGTGTTTAAGAACACTGATGCTGATCATCTGTCTTTGCTTATAGATGTCCTGCTGTGCTGTAAATCAGTGTAAAAAGCCCCCTGCTGCCCCTCAGAGTAAGACAGACTGAATATGACTGACAAAAATGCTTTACATGTAATCTCTCACTTTTAATTATCTAGTCTAAAATGCAGAAACACAGACAGCTACGCTATGGCCTAGAGGAGAGCAGAATGTAAAAATAATATTATAATTATATCAAATATAATAATATAAAATCTAATATAATCGAATCAAATTAAATAAAGCACATTAGTACGCATATAACATTCAAAATAAATATCCATATCATTCTTTTTCTACAGTCTTGTTATTTAAATTTGGTTATTCACATGGTTCATACAATATATCTGTTGGAACTCTGGAAAAAATGCTAAGTTTTTTTTTTCCCTCAGAAACAAGTCCTTCTTTCATAGTCTTAAAGAAATCTAATTTACATTTTTCCCTATGTATAGTCATGCAGTGTTACAAATTCATTTTACAGCGCATAATTCTGTTTCAAAACTTTCCAGTATGAATTCAGTTCTGTTTCCTATCCTTGTAATATTCTGGACATTTTTTTTTGTATTGCTATAACTCCGTGTGTTATTGCCTTCCTTAGATTAATTAATTGTTGTGTGCCTCATTTATAACAATAAAATGATTCTGCTAGATGGCTAATTGCCATTTTTCAATTGGTATGTGTTACTGCACAATATGAATTACAACAAATGTTGTTCTAATATTATAAAATAATATAGCATCGTGTCATGCTGCAAGCTGCCATTGCTTGACATCATGCCAACCATCCAAATCAAAAAGAAAAAAGAAATGTCACTTTACTCAATGCGCACAAAAAACAAACTCCCCATTTATTAATAAAAAAAGCAACTTCATTTTAATCTCCTGAGTTTAAATGCCCTTTTCTCAATTATCTTCTACCTGCTCTTTTACAGCCGGTGCGCGAACATCAAACTAGCGGCTTTCCACTGTCGCTCCCCCCCGCAGGGCACACAGGATGTGTTTGTGTTCACCAAGCATCATCATGACTTGTCACCGCGGCTGTGAGTAACTGTCCATACGAGCGCATACACAGTATATGTGGGAAAGTTTAAGCCGTGTGTGTATATGTGTGTGTCTAGCTCAGAGCGATATGTGCTGTGGGTCCTACACATTGTTTGTGCTTCACACGCTTCTGAAAGGGACAGCCATCCTTAATACTTCATCCACCCACCCAGCTCACACACACACACACACACACACACACACACACACACACACACACACACACACGCGTACGCACGCACACAAATAGGCACAAACACACCATGCGTCTCTGCATTTGCAGATCGGCGGATGACAAATGACTTGTAAACTTGCATTAGCGTCAGCAGAACAGAAAAACACACCACATGTTTCCCCCATGCAGTTCTTTTCATTCCAGAATCACCGCATGACAAATAGTCAGGATTTAGGAAAGAATGCAGCGTGCCAAGATCTCATTTAGTCTGGTGGAGGAGAGAATGTGTGCGTAACATGCAGATTACGAATAGGGATGAGTCCAACGGCTGACTAGTTGATTAAAAGAGCTTGACTAGTCTCAGATGCTCTCATTTATTATGATTTCCTTTCTAATGTGGGTTTTCAGTACATGTACTCAAATCTGCATGTAAAAAAATCCTTTAAAGGTCTAAATTTGCACCGTTTTTCTGACAGTGCTGATAAAAGGGAAAAACTTGAGCTAGAAGAGATGAAGATGTTCCCAAAGGTGCTCTGTTGGAATGAGATTTGGTGACCGTGGAGGCCATATGACCATTCAGTGTAACCCCTAGAGATGGCTGTGCATGAGAATCTCATCAGCAGTTTCTAAAATACCCATCTGGCATCTAAAACTATGCCACGGTCAAAAGAACTCAAATCACCTTTCTTCCTTACTCTGATGCTTGGCTTTGACTTCAGCAGATCGTCTTCAGCACCACTTCTACATGCCTTAAACTTAATGCATTAAGTTGCTGCCATGTGATTGGCTGATTATATGTTTGCATTAATGAGCAGTTGAACAGGTGTACCTTATAAAGTGGCAGGAGAGTTTAAACCCAGTTAAAAAAAATCTTTTTATATTCTGCCTACATAGGCAGCTCCCTTCTAACAGCATCTTAAAGAGATAAATCATCCAAAAATGAGAAATAAGCCATCATTTCCCTACCCTGGTGGTGAGTAAATTATGTATATGCTTCTTTTATCATACATAATATAAGAATATAAAACTTTCCTACTCGTGCTCATCTATATAACCTCAATGAATTGCAAACAGATTTAGCTTTTTTTCAATATATTATACAAAAGCATCATAAAATGGCCCCATGTGACACATGGCATGTATTCCAACAGTTATGGTGTTTACAAAAGGGTGTAGTAAAAACCAATCCCACATTTTAGGATTATTAATTATTAATTAATAAAAATAAGTTAATCATTGATCATCTGATATTGAAGTGAATCAAAATTTTTAGGTAAACTATCTCATGAATAACTTAAATAGAACCTCGTAAGTTCTCTATCACTCTCTCTCTCTCAAAAAACAAACAAACATTGTGTATTTATAAAGTGTGCAGGTGAGTGGGCTTGACAAACCACTCGTAGAAACACACTCTCTTTCTCTCTCTCAAGAAAAAAACAAAAAAAACAACCCAGGCTCATTCTGAAAATGCACATTTTCATATATATATATATATACACATTTCTGGAGAGCGCCAAATACGTCTTAGGAGGTATGTTTTTTTGCAGTTTTTGTTTTCACGAATTCACCAGAAGCCGCTGTGTACACTTTTTGAGATCTTAAATTTCTCTCACGAGTGCCATTCGTGCCTGCTGTTCTTACGTAAATCCACCAGAGGCTGCTGTCGACTGACTGACTAAATGACTGACTGACTGACCGATGGACTGACCCACTCTCCTCCTTCCCTAAGCCCAACCAATAGTGCTTTCAAAAGAACCGATTGACCCGCCCACCCACTTTCTTAAACCCAACCGACAGTTTTAAAAAGCAAAAAAGAAAAGCCCTCGCCTGATTTTTACCATGTTTTCAGATTTTACCACATTCTCACCCTGTTATTTACTTGTTTTGTTTTTTTTGGCTTCTGTTTTTGTCTTACCTGCTTTCTGGAACCGTTCGTCACCAGACTTGAACCCCGTTGTCGTGGTCAACTCCTCTCTGTGTCTCAAGTCCGCCAACATACATGGCGAGCTACTGGACAAACCGGCAACAGCGGGAAAACCGTCCATACGGAGGTAAGTGGTCAGCTGGTAAGCACGAAAAGGAATGGCGTTATAGTGTTCGTTTTAAATGCCCCGTAGCGTTCACTTTAACGACGAAATGCAGCCATAAGTACTTCTGGCTACATAATTTGCGATCTCCAGAAATGTATATAGGGGACGTTTTCAGAATGAAATGTTGAAAAAAACAAAAAACTTACCCCTCCTTACTCTAGCACTAAATTCTACATTCAATTCTACACTAAATTGTATAATTAGCACTTGTGTGTCTTGCCTCTTCTAATTGAATAGCTGAATTCCTCCTCAATTGTAAGTCACTTTGGACAAAAGCGTCTGCTTAATGACTAAACGTAAATGTAATGTAAATGTAAGTGACTGATTTAGAATACCTACTATACATATGGAACCCTTTAGATTTTTTTAATCCATTCTGGGATTTACTTCTCTCTGTAGGATATTAGAATTTGTCCAAAAAGAGGTATCATAGTAATCACCTGCTCAAGAAGTTGCCAACCATTTGGAACATCCTTGACACTTACAAAGTGATAGAGAGATGGAGGAGTGCACTGAGTGATGCAGCCCTGCACAGATCACAGACAGCCATCACCATTGCAGCCACAAAATCACCATAAAGATGAGAGTTTTGCCAGTGTGGTGCAGCATCTTTAACTCTGGGAGGAGAGAAATGAACGTAGGACTAGACGAACTGACAGAAAGAAAGAGATGATGATAAAAGACAGAGAGAAAGCTTTCTGTCCATCTTCTCCTATGGCGAAAGGCTATTACCAGATCTCAGCAGTGCTTACGTTTTATTAGATCCACATGGTGTAAACACACATATGCACAAGCATGCTGGCACGAGATGAGGATTTCTGTCAGGACATAACAGAGTGGATTAATGCTAGATGGTTTAATCTAACTCGTGAGTTCATGACTGTTGTAAACACATCAGCTTGACAAGCCGCATGCACGCATAAATAAACACTTTGATGTTGTAAGGGCTTACTGTGAATTTTGCAGTAGCTGCCTGTCAGTAAACACACCTTAGATGGGCCCCACACACACATACAAACTTCAATTATTTGGGCATAATTCAAAACCAAACTCTAGCCGTATCTTTAAAAGAAAACCTTTTTCAGTAAATAATGAGAAAATAAATACCATTAGTTCATTAAAAGAACTGAAATAATAATAAAAATGTGCAAAATCTATATACACACAATAAAAAAATATATAGTGCTCAACATGAATGAGTACACCCCATTTGGAAAATGAATGTTTTTATCCATTTCTCAGTGAATATAGGCAATGTATTTTGGTGCATTTGAACAAAGCAGATTTATTAAATGAATATATCTATTAAAATAATATTTTAGTCACCAAACATCTTCAGAAATAGAAAGATAATACATTTAAATTCATGCATAATACATTAAAATTACAAACTGCAACATTTCAGCAAGATTTTTAATTTTTTTTGTTTCTTTTTACTTTTTGCTTTTTTTATTTTTTTTATTTAATATTTTTCCCTAACATATAAATTTGGGCTACTAATTTTGGACCGTTATTATGAGTTATTTTGTTAGATTAGCTCCAGATTTGGCTTAAGTACTAACTAATCTAATGTATATGCACAATTATAATATTCTAAAGCTTTGTGTAGAAAATATTAATTTAATTTTTAATATATAATATAATATATAATAAATAATTTAAATGAGAGATTTGTGAGGGGTGTATTCATATATGTTGAGCACTGTGTATATAAACACAACAATATGACTAAAATTTCAAATCAAACAGAAATGTTTAAATCAAAGAGAAAATAACAGTAAAACCTATTCAAACTATTAATAAAAACTACAAATTATTGGGCATTTAAATATTAGGGCAATAATAAATAGTAATAAATATTACAACAGTAACAAATAATGCTATAATAAATTATTTGTATAACTCATAATAATAATTATGTATAATACTGTAATAAAGAATCATTACGAATTATTATTAATATTGAAAATAATGTCATTTTGATGACTTATTATTAGGCCCACACGGAATCTGCACGCACAGAAATCCGCAGATTTCTGCAGATTTTTAGCCCATCATTAAGTCTATTTATTTAGTTGTGTAAATGTGTGTAAATTTATATTTATCTTATTTTAAAATTGATTTCAGTAATATTATTGACAAATATAAAATTGTTAATATGATTTATTTACAATACAGTTTGTAAAGTAATATTTTCTGTCTTTTAGTAGATAATATAAGAGACTTGCTTTGTTTACCAATCAAGTGGATCAAATTGGATTTGCATTGTAAACATTAAATATAAGTTAAAAAGGTATTATTTTTTATTTTATATATTCAGTTTTTAGTTATGATACTCCCAAAAGCAAATCCGCAGATTTTTTTTTACAAAATTCTGTGCAGAAATAGCAAAAAACGTCCGCAGATTCTATCTGGCCCTACTTTTTATTAAGCTGTGCCTTTGCTGGATGAGCCTTGTGCTACATCTGACAGATCGCACTATTAAGTCTTTCTTTTCTTTTTTATTCCTTTTTAAAACCTGTTTTAACACATTTTAATCTGTTTTTAATCATTTGTTTCTTATACTTGTTTCTTTAATTCTTGTTTATGTAAAGCACTTTGACTTACCATTGTGTTTGAAATGTGCTATATAAATAAATTTGCCTTGCCTTATTCACATTTATTGCCTTTAATATCAACCAATTATAATTAGTGAAGAAAATGCACAAAACGTTTATTTGTAGTCCTGAAAGACATCTTTTTGCTCCTATAAGAAGCAATTTTTCATTATTCTTGTTTAGTAAAGCACTTTGAATTGCCATTGTGTATGAAATGTGCTATATAAATAAACTTTCCTTATTCACATTGATTAGAGAAGAAAATGCACAAAACATTTATTTTTAGTCATAAAATATCTTTTTGCTCCTATAAGAATCAGTTTTTCATTTTATTGACACCTCCATGTGGTTTTATCACATTTGACTATTCTTGTAAGTCCATTTTTGCTCTTTACAAGATTAAAAAGCAAACCCACACATAATGTTGTGGCCAAATTCCCTAAAAAAAAAAATCACCTGGCATGCATTAACAATACATCTGCGTTCATACACAGAATTCAAGGCTAAGAAGATCCACACAAGCACACGTTTTATTCACTCACACTGGCACAGAGGTAAACTGTCGGACATGGAAGGTTGGCAAAAGAAGTGTTAACAAGAGAAAGAGAAAAATGAGCAAAAAAAAAAGAAAAAGAAAAAAAATGAGGAAGACTTGAGGGGGAAGGGACAACAGAACAACATATGGTGGCAAACACGGTGACGGGAAGACTTGAGAAAGCGTGAAACTCACCAGGGTGAGCCGTAGATGCGGAAGCCCCTGACGGTCACATCAGAGTCCTGCAGGTAGATGCAATTGGTGAGCAGCGACTGCACGTTTTCATAGTTCTCCGGCTTGAGTTTGGAGGCCGAGGGAAAGTAGTAGAAATCCTGCTTTATCAGGTCTGCCATAAACTCCTGGTCGAACGTCAGCTCGTGGTTGCCGGCTATAACGATTTTTATCTCATAGGGGAGAGTGCCTGAGGAAAGAGAAAGCAGCTGTTGTGATAGAGTTTGGGTTATGATAAATTAACAATGCATTAAAGAGTATCGTTATTTATAATCTTCGCTATAACTGAACTTGCATGCAATGTTCTTATGATAAGCACTTACACGTCTGATATTTTCATAAGACATCGTGGTTAGTAGATAAGAACGTTGCATGCATCTGATCTGTGAATAACTACCAAAATCAGTATTCACTGGAGCAATTACCATGACTTTATTTTTAGATTTGAAGATAATTGAAATTCCCTATTAAAATCAAATATTTTTAGTGTGATATTTTGTCCTCATCACTGTGGGAACAGAGACACAATGGTTCAACAACTCTATGTTCAGTTCAAAATTGCAACCTTAAACCAGTAGATCCTGCATTAGATTTTTGTATTAATAAGCAGGACTAGAATAAAAAATATAGAGAATAATAAAGAAAATGGCTTTATTTTCTTCAATTTCATCATTTTCTTCCATAAATGCTTGTTTTGTCATATTTTACAGCCATCTTGAGGCTTTGTGGTTCCCTGATCTAAATTTAATTTCAAAATTTGTGAGAAAATTTGTAAAAATACTTTCAAAAAACTGACAAAAATCTTCCAAACTGATTAAAAAACAAGTCAAAGATGTTAAACTGAGAGTCACTATTGGTATTTGAAATCATAATTAGCCAAAATAGTGAATAAATGAACACATACGGAGAAGGGGGATGTGTAGCACTGTAAATGACAGGAGGATGAATCCTTTGGAAATCTGTGCTGGTTTCTACGGGCACAGATGCCATGTTGGCTTGCCAACAAGGTGGGCTATATCATTCTCCTGAAGGTATTAAGTTGATTTAAGAGGTTTTGTGTTTTTTTTGGCTAGCAGAATTCATCACTGTAAATCAATGCAGGACTCTTAAAGGGATAGTTCACCCACAAACGATAATTCTTTCTTAACTTCTAAACCTTCCCTTGTACCAAATCTGTTTGAGTTTCTTTCTTCTGTTGTACACAAAAGAAGATTTTCTAAAGAATGAAACCAGTAGCCATTGACTTACTCTTTTTTTTTTTTTTGCCCTATATATGGATGTCAGTGGCTACTGGGTTCCAGCATTCCTAAAACGAACCACTAAATGGTAAATTATGTGACAAGTAAAATGTAAATGATGTAGTAATCTTTCATTTTTCATTCTTCAACTATCCCTTATTTAAAAAAATGATTTTGCTGCTTGTTCAAACTACTGTACTTATTCAAAATGAACTTAAACAAAACAATTCTAGAGATTTTTTTTTGGGAAACTTAATTGTACTATGTTCAATCTATATAAATTTGTTACGCTAACTTAATGGATTTGTGTTGGGACAACATGAATAAATTGTGTGCAACCCTGCATTTTTCACAGTGCTTTAAAAATCTTGTTTTGGACTCCTCTCCAGAATAATAAAATTAATATAGCACTTCACAATTCTGACAGCACAAAGTGCAAATATTATTACTCCTCATTCCACCGGCGTCTCCGTCTTTTCACGGTGCTATAAAATGTTCACCGCGCCGGGGAGCGAACCTGTCCACGCCTGACAAACACAAAGACAGTCTGTCCCCACAAATCTCCTCTCTGCAAATCGCCCTGCGGATCCGAAGGCGAAATTACGCCAAACATCTGGAAATGTTCCCTTTATTTGAAAAGTGTCATAAAAGAGATGAGAAGCGTCAGAAAGTGTAAGGTTTGAGGTGTGACGGAGAGTTCAGTCAGCCTGTGTTTTGACAATTACGCAGCCAAGCGCGTCCCTGAAAAGCAGCAATTAAATTGTGGGCGGGAAGGATGTTGGGTGTTGGGTGGGGGGTTTGGGGGTGCTGGTTTTGAGGACATACAAAAAAAATGACAGAAATGCACACACATACACACACACGTTCCCTCGCACATGCTTATGCTCAAAACGTGTGACTTAACAGCAATTTGCCTGACACTTAACACATGCACAGCACTCTGAAATCTGCGGCCATAAGCACAATTTTACCATCGCTGGGAGATAATCATAAAAGTAAGACATGGACAAAAAACTGAGAAAGAGTTTTATGTGTGTGGCAGATGCTTCACAAGAATCAGCACAGGCATCTTGGAGATTTAAAACCTCCTTCCAGAGGCAAAGCGCTGAAATCTTTCATGGTTGCTCAACACGTTTTTTTTGTAATGCATGTAATAAAGAAGCACTTCGCAGCTCAATCGTTCGCTTTACCGGGGTCTGATTTGATTTCAGAGAGTTAATATCTTCTAATGCACGTCAAATCCTTCGTAATTCAACATCAATTTCTCAGACACCTATCAATAGAGCCTATTATATTATGCGGCTCTCTGAAATACTTTATTGTGATTGGTCTTAGTGTTCAAACATGCTGTGCTGGTTTCATATCTGAACTAGTATTTCTGTGCAGTATTTCTCCAAATAAATGTTTACTATTTAGTAAATACCCATGTAAAAAGCTATCCAGTCACTATCATAATATCCCTCTGTTTCAGCATTATTTTTTTGTGAATATTTAATAATTATATTTTGTTTACATCAGTGGTTCTCATCTGGTCTTGCTTCAGGACTGAGAAGCTATTTTCAAAGGGATTAGGCATGCAAAATAAAAAATATATATTTTTTAAAATATATAATGATTAATGAATGCATCAAAAGATATATACAGTACATGCATAAATAAATAAATAAATAAATAAACAGATAGATAAATCAAATCTTAAAAACATAAGATTAATAAATAGACAAGTGAATGAAAGAATGAATGTATGAATGAATGAAGGTGAATGAGGTGAATTGTATAAACTAACCGTAGTGTATGTGTGTGAATGAATGTGTGTGGATGTTTTCCAGTACTGGGTTGCAGCTGAAAGGGCATCCGCTGTGTAAAACATATGCTGGATAAGTTGGCGGTTCATTCCGCTGTGGCAACCCCAGATTAATAAAGGGACTAAGCCGAAAAGAAAATGAATGAATGAATGGATGAATTTGAACAAGAAAACAAATAAACCAATAAACAAACAAACAAACAAACAAACAGACAGACAGACAGACAGACAGACAGACAGACAGACAGACAGAAAGACAGAAAGACAGACAAACACACATTTTAAAATAAATAAGTAGGTGAATAAATAAATACATAAAAAATAAATATACATACATACATATACATAAATGAACCGACAAAAAGGCACAAATACATTTAAATAAATAAACAGCCATGTTGGTAAGCCTGTATATCGTACCATTATGCACATTTTATGTTTAGTTGCATTGTATTTCATTTAGCTGGTGTTGTTTCTTCCTACTGTCCACAACCTTAATTTCGGGATCATAACCCATCATTTCTCCTTCTGTTTGTCTACATTCTCACAACAAAGTCATTTGTTAGTGTGCATCCTCGCATCCAACAAAAAAAGATAAGTATTCCATATTGTGTTTATGTTGTGCACCATCGGTTTCACATACATGTGTAGGCACTGCAAAAGTGTGAAAATCTCCCGTAGCATATGTTCATCTTCGTGCCTTTCTTTTCTCTCCTCCTCGTGCTCGCTTTCTCTCTCTCATATAGATTCCATAAACGGCCAGACTCCTTCAAAGGCCGAATTACACAGAGAATCACCATTTTACAATGGAGTCATTCTCTTAGAAACACAAAGCAAAAAAAAAGGCTTTGGAAGCAATCAATCACACAAATACAAAACGCCAGCAAGAGGGAGGATGGAAAAGACGAGCCCAAAGCTTTTGTGATGAGAAGAAGTGGGGATTGAAAAAAAAAAACGAAACAAAAACACAAAAAAAAGCATGCCGACTTCAGCCCAAAATGCCTAATCTGGACACACGGATGAGTTGTTGTTATTAGTTTCTATCTTCTTGGGCCCTTTGTCTTTGATTTCAAAAGCACTTTCAAGGCGGCAATAGCTTAAATTTCACTGTGAATCTGACAGACAGCTTCTGTTCTTTTCACTCCAAAAAGAGAGCAATTAAAGTGGATGAATGCAGGCCCGTGCGTGCTCACGCAGACACAAACGTGCAGCCAGAATAGCATGTTCAACAATTTAGACACACACGCGCACAGGCACTTGCCATACAAAACGTCTTACTCATAAACATGCAACACTGGCATATGTGTGTGCATGTGCTGTGGACCATTAGATTCTGAGCTTTGGAGGTGCATAAGCCCAGAGGAAGTGTCCGGATTTGAGTGCTATTGTCATTTCTGTTCTGGTGGGTGGTCTTTGGACTTTGATAGAGCAAATCCTCCAACCTCCAAAATTCAGAGCTCATTCAAAAGGATTACGGAGCGCTCTGTGTGTGTGTGTGTGTGTGTGTGTCTGTGTTTGATGCCTCAGACGTTCTGCGAGACGTTTGCCACCTACGTGATATATGTGCACTTTCTTGTAAGCTGGCTGACCGAGAAAGTATCTGCCAACAAGACAACTGTGCATTTAACACGCATATTACAAATGAACTTTAATCAGGGTGCATTGTGAAATCTAAATGGACAATCACATATTTTAGAGAATGCATCACATAATTTTGTCATATTTCAGCAAAAGAGAGAAAGAAAAAACATTTCAGGTTTCATATAATTCTACACGTAAGACTGTTATGTTGCAGTTTATTCAGTACAGATGCCTAATTCATGTTATTACAATATGTTTACAGTTTTTTCTTTTTATCAAAGTTTTTCAAATATTTATTTTAATAAAACATCCTACTGATCCACAAATAAAGCCAGTTGTGCTTGATTAAACATAATTTTAAGCTTATGTCGAAGTTTATTCAGTGCTTTGTATCATAATATCTAAAGATGCCATCAAAATTAATCAAAAAGGCTTGATGATGCTGATTGGTTGTTTTTATGAATACAGCATTTTGATTATAAGTGGCCAAATTATGAGGATTTATCCTAATATTAGGAATGTTTATGGTAGTTTAATTGTGACAGAAATTTTGGGCATGTAAATTAATGTTTAAATGAATGATATGAGTAACATAATAAATAGCAAAAAATATATAATAGTTTATATTTTACACTCTAAAAACTATAAATTAAACAGGACACAAAATCGTAATGTATAAAAAAAATGAAAGCTGTATTATAAAAATGTATCTTCAAATTATACACAATTTTTACATTGAATTTTTTTCTGGCATCCCATTTTAAAAATGTTTGACCCCAAATCAAGTATTGCATTTTTTCCCACTCTTGATACATTATTAGGAATTAATTAAGGCTGTTTTTTTGGTTTATCCTTTTAAGACTATATCTTTATAAACAACCTCTTCAAATAAAATGGGAAAACTGGCTTCTGGTCTAGTCTAATATAGTCTACTTCAACTACTTCAATAATGCAACCCTTGATCACAAGCAAAAGAGTCATAAAACAATTAGTGTTAAATTGAGCCACTCAAAGTATGTAGATCAGCAGTGGGCGGCCGTGCATTTATCTGTCTCATGTCAGAAAGTTAAGAAAGCAAAGAACAAGTCAGCTTAGTTTCAATAGATGTTTTTTTTTGGACTGAGTTCTGAAAAACAGTTCAAGTTCATGTTTTCACAGTGCATCAAACGCGTTTCTTTCAAAAGATTGAACTTCTCATGAAATGACCCCTTTAAAAGCATATTTGTGACATTTGATTTATTTAGTGTATGCTTCGAACTTGTTTCAACCCTTCGCTTCACCCTTCTTCCTTCTTTTTAAACCATAATCCTGGCTTAACGGAAAACAGTGATGCTTTGAAGAAGTGAAGTGCAGAGTCTGTCAGCCAAACATACATAAACACACAAACAGCGGAGGTGTTCTTTGTGTTTCTTCATGTGCCCATGTGAAATGTAAACACAAAGTATTATAGCAGGCACAGCATCCGCCCATGCATAAGATTTCCGTTTCTCTCACACACATATTCATGTTTGTACAGCTATCTTTGTGGGGACCTGCCATCGTTTTAATTCCTACTTAACTATATTTTCTGTACACTAAGCCAAAATCTACGCTTAAACCTAACCATCAAACTAAAAAATGTAAACCTTTTGCAAAATGTGTACACTTAAATTGATTCTGTATATAAACCCATGTCTGTTCATAACTGTAAACAAATGAGAGCTAACATGAACATTTTGATTAGTGTGCAGTCTGATCCATAAAAAAATCTATACAATCTTTTTGCATTAGAAAATTGTGTCCTGCTTATTATCTTACTAAAAATATCTGAAGCATGAGTTACACATAAATTATAGTTATTTAGTCTTTTATTTATACAATATTTCAATTAGGCTAATTTGCAATAAATAAAAAATATACTGGTAAACAATGACTTTATCAGTATTATTAATTATCAGTATTAATATTAATGTATTTACTTATTAATATTTAATTACATCATTTGAATGCAATTGATGCATACTTATTTATTAATTAAATTATTAATTATAATAAATTATATTAATTAAATTATTTAATTAAAACAAATTGTTTTAATCCTTATATTTTTTATGTTGTAGTTAGGGATAACTTTCCCAGAACTGGGTTGCGGCTGGAAGGGCATCCGCTGTGTAAAACATGTGCCAGAATAGTTGGTGGTTCATTCCGCTGTGGCAACCCCTGATAAATAAGGGACTAAGCCAAAGAAAAATGAATGAATGAATGAATGAATGACTTGGGAATAACTTTAAATAGTTATTTTGTGTTAAGTATATACAGTTGAAATCAGAATTATTAAACCCCCTTTGAACTTTTTCTTCTGGAGAAAGTCTTATTTGTTTTATTTCGGCTAGAATAAAAGCAGTTTTTAATAAAAAAAAACAAAACATTTTAAGGTCAAAATTATCAGCCCCTTTAAGCTATATTTTTTTCCGATTGTCTACAGAACAAACCATCGTTATACAATAACTTGCCTAATTACCCTATCCTGCCTAGTTAACCTAATTAACCTAGTTAAGCCTTTAAATGTCACTTTAAGCTGTATAGAAGTGTCTTGAAAAATATCTAGTAAAATATTATTTACTGTCGTCATGGCAAAGATAAAATAAATCAGTTATTAGAAATGAGTTATTAAAACTATTATGTTAAGAAATGTGTTGAAAAAATCTTCTCTCAGTTAAACAGAAATTGGGGAAAAACAATAAACAGGGGGGCTAATAATTCAGGGGCTTTAATAATTCTGACTTCAACTGTATATCATATATATGTATCATATAGTTAACAAGAGTTAACCAAAGGTAAGCAGGGTTTGTATTTTTTTTCCTGTTCCTGAGGTGTACATAAAATTCAGTTTTCAGATTGTCTGTCTGTGTGTGTGTGTGTGTGTGTGTGTGTGTGTGTGTGTGTGTGT
>CAIGQV010019029.1:11936881-11954872 GCA_903798115.1 Danio jaintianensis | reverse complement strand
TGTGTGTGTGTGTGTGTGTGTGTGTGTGTGTGTGTGTGTCTGGGATAAAGATAAATAAAATAAGCCACAACAACAATCAAGTGATTAAAAAAAAAAGCTAAGAATGTTACAGCACAAAACAAACTACATGCCATCCACATAGACCCACAGACACAAATCATTCAACCACAAAACTAACCAACAATTTCATCTATGTCTGAGATTCTGTTTTACACTTTAGCTGAAAATCCGTAAAGGAGTGTCAAGCTTCCTCGTTAATAATCCACAGCTAAACCTTCAGCAGAGTAAACCCATGGCAGGGTGGAAAAAAGGCAAAAAAGAGAGCTGTAGAGCTTGAAGGAAGAAAAAGGGAGAGCACATTAAAGTTTCATGACGGTTTTCTCTCCAGATACAGACCAGAGAGGGAGAGAATGGAGGGAAAACTCCAAAGTTGAGAGGAGAGAGAGGGAAAAGAAAAGGGAGTGAGAAAGGTGTAAACTTTTCTCCCAAGAATCTTCCACCTCACACACTCATCTCACACAGCCCACGCAGCTGTCACATCACCATTGGGCTAATCTATTATTCATAATGTGGACAGGACAGAACAAGACAGGGAAACTACCAAACCTTTCCTGACCTGAGAGAAAGAAAGTGTATTATCTACATCAACCCAGGTCTGCACATAATGACTTCCAAACAGAAAAAGCACACTGAGAAACAATGGCTCATGCTTAAAATTCAGCCTCACCTAAGGACAAAATGTCCAAAAGAGGCCTTAATAATGTTTTGCTTTTCCTTTAGTGTGAAAAATGTCCAAAATTAAACAGCTCACGGTCTCCCACAGAAGGGATTTATGCTATCTGACAAACAACAGATTCTGTCGACCTGCCCAAAACACATCAATCAATCAGCCAGTACAGTCTGCAAGTTTATGTCACATTTAAAATATTACATACCCTCGAGACACGGGGGGTTTTGAGAGAGTTACAAAACAAAAACTTACAACTGCGAAGTGTCTGGCTCAGTTTATATCTACAAAGTTGGCTTACATCAATCTGCTCAATCATTTACATTGTCAGACTTTGAGACTAATGTAGAAAAACCAACACCATTAATAGATGATTGTGTTTACATTTGCTTTACAAGGAATTTAGAATTGATTATGGTAACATGCTACATTTCTGACACACATTAGAGATGTTTGGCCAATCAAAACGCATTAAATCAAGCTGACCAATCAGAGCACTCTAGATTTACGTAAATAGGGGCCTTGAAGAAACTGGAACTCAAACATAGTATTTCAGACATACTGAGAATAAAGGTGTCGCAATAATGTACAGTGTGTGAAAATTACATGTGTTTGTTCAACATTTTAAGGCCCAACATATATGATTTGCAGCTATTTATACAATATTAACAATATTAATAACAACAAAGAGATATCTTGACAACACCTCAAAAGAGCATGGAATTGTGGACGCTGTCATATTCACAAACACATGGAAATAAATCAGATTGGATTAGGTAGAAATAATATTCATGGATGAGGCAATGGATTTAATGATCCAGAAGTTGCTAAAACGTCTATTTCAGTATGTTGATGTACTTCCAACCTAAACAGAATATTGAGTAGGGGGTGGGGCTGTTTGCAAACTAACAGTAAGGGGGCATGGTTAAGACTGTTGTGGCTGAAGTCATCAAATTGATATAAACAGAAAAGGAACACCACCACAAATGTGGAAGCAAATGATCAGATTTTGATTGAAGATTACCAAAACAAAAAAATTATTCAGTGGATTAACTTGCACGGATTAACTGCACACCTAAAGGATAAGAATGTGCACTAGAAAAATAAACTTTGTCAATTTAGATTTAACATGGAGTTTAAGCTTTAAAAACAGAATTGATCGTTTAAATACACATTCTTTTATTTCACTGTAACGAAATAGCCAGAAGTAATGTAAATTTTACATCCTACTCAAACAGGTAAATTTATTTGTCAAGTTAAACAAGTTAAACTGTTTTATGTGAAACAGCATCTTCTGAGTGTGCTGAATGTACACTTTTTGTATGTACATTGTAGTATGTTAGATATCACAATATCGTATAAAGTCATCCGACCTGTTGATGACTGGTCTAATAAAACACATCCAGGAGCAGAGTTTCTCTTTAGTCCAAGTTTGTCCTGATCTCCATCAATCTTGAAAGTAATCCTTTTGTTTTCTAAACTTTCTTGGGATACTTCTGATGCATAAAGTTGTTTTTGGCAACATAATCAGCAGCAAATTAGAGATTAATAACGAGTGGCTTGCTAGATGCTACAACTACTAAGCCCACATTTCTTCAGGTTGTAGTTATGCTTCCATAATTTCTGTGAATGCAAAACTGGATATGACACTGTTAACAAGACACATATCACTGATAAAGTTATTTTAGAGGTTTCTGGATATTTTTAATGAATCTTACAAATTGTGCCTTTAAGCACGTAGACTTTTTTGTAACTTAGACTACCCTATAAACAAAATGATGGCATTTTAAAATAGCACCATATGGCCATCTTATCTCCAAGAAAACAACGGTAGAGATCTCAAACTGAAGTGGACTACTACTGCAAAAACATACTAAAACTATTGATTTTATTCTTCAGCAAAACTGTGCAGCGCATTTCAGCCTCTATCTATGATCTCCAGCAAAGTTGTAGTATCACTTTTGATTACTTGGAAATCATGTCAGATCTTTTTATTTTAAGCAGGTCTTGTTTGAGGATCATTTCTTGGATCTTGTATGTTCCACGGTCACTGTAAGCCGTAAGGTTTTAAGAAGAAGATACAAACACTTGCTTACAAGTACAGTTGCTCAGCAGGCAAATACAAACCATTCAAAACCAGTGAACACACAAAGATGCAGATTTGCTAAGAGCGACAGCTTAAACTACGATCCCACACTTCTGCTACACATTCATACATTAGCACTGTTAATTCATGAACATCTGTACTTCCTAACGGTTTCCTCTGTCTAGTTCAAATTAACTTGTTAGGAAGGCAAATATGCAAATGAAACAATTCAGTAATGATTTTACAGTGTTTATGGAGTGAAAATTAGCATTTTTTGTCATTTAAAGACGAAAAATCTTTTTACAGATTTAATTAAAAATATGTAATAAAAAAATAATACTAAATACTGCATATAAAAGTATACTAAATGGCTTTTAGTATACTTAAGTAGTTACAATCTATTGTCAAATGGTTAAAAAATACTATAAACAATACTAGCAGTCAAACGTCTATACACTTTATACATTTTATAATGCTTTTATTCAGCAATGAAGCACAAAATTGACCTAAAGTGATAAAGACATCTCAATTGTACAAAAGATTTATATTTATGTATTCATAAATACATGCTAATTTCAACTTTCTAAAAACAATCTATCAATCAATCGATCTACAATACAGTAGCAACTATGAAACACAACACAGCGATTGCATAAATCTCTATTTTTGGTTTGGATTCATGTTACCCACACAAAATATATTAATTTAAGTCATTTTTCATGCACTTCTTGACCAGAGTTGCTTTTTTATGCTGTATTGTTAGTCGTCATGCTTTGAGGTCTAAGGCGATACTTTATTACTGAAATATCCACAATGGCTAAAATATTAAAGCTGACAAGTTCAAGCAGTCTCCAAGATCCCAGACAAAATAAGAGGAAACAGTTCTCGAAAACATCAGTGTGTGGACGCAAAAGAGAAAAATATATATAACTGACAAGGAAAAAGGCCCTGAGACTAGGTTAGCATAAAGAGCATCACCATATGAGGAAGTACATGTGTGACTGTGCGTGTGTGTGCGTATGTGTGTATTTGCACACACTTTAAAGTATTGTGAGGTAAAAAGTAAATCATATCTCTGAGGATTGTTGCTGGATAAAAAAAGAAAGCATGTGTGCAGCGAGATCTCTCAGATGCGCAGGAGCAAAGATCCAGAGATGAGAAAAAGAACCACGTTATAAATATTTATACAGAGACAAACGCGAGAACAAATGCAAGAACTTCCTTTTTGGCACAGGGACGGCGTGCCAGAAAGAAAAAGAGCGAGGCAGGACAGCAGAGAATCAATAGCAGGGAAAAAAATGAGACACATGAGCGGGAGTCTTAATCTGACTGGTGTCTCCTGCGCCCCGCTGACTAACCTCTATCCATCCACCCATCCATCCATCCATCCATCCAGATATTATGTTTTACATTCCCTCTCCTGAAACTATGCCACTCATCTTTCTGATTCCCTTTATTGCTGAACCTTCCTCATCTTTGTTGGACATGCACATGTGTACATGGGAGTTATACATTAAAAAAAAAAGCAAAACATCATGGCTATAACCTCTACATGCCACTGATGGTCTATAAGATAAAAATCGTAAACAGTCATAATCTCCTTGCGATAAAAGGATTTAAGGATTTAAATTTGCATTCAAATTCACAAAGAATTTTTTCAAACACTGTTACTTCAAAAAGACGTTCTGATTTGTTCAAGATTGTTTTGCTTTTTTGTACACTGAGATTTTATATGATAAATTCAATAATAAATGTATGTATACATTTATATACATATATATTTTTTGAAGTGTAGATATACTGCGGGGGGAAACCGGAGCAACCAGAGGAAACCCACGCAAACAAGGGGAGAACATGCAAACTTCACACAGAAATGCCAACTGGCCCAGCCGGGACTCGAACCAGCGACCTTCTTACTGTGAGGCGACAGTGCTAACCACTGAGGCACCTTGCCGCCAAGTGTAAAACATAAAACTGCAAACGTTTCTATTATGTCCAAATTGTCAAAATGTTTTACTTGTCAACCAAACATTTGAATGAATATATACGTAATACTTTCATACTTATTTCTTTATTTTTATTTCTTAATTTGTACAAGAATGCAAAATATTGGATTAAAACAGAAAAATAAGCCATAATGTGCAGGAAGAGGCAAAAGACCAAAATGCTTACTTAAAGCCTCTACCTAAATAATAATAATAATAATAATAATAATAATAATAATAATAATAATAATAATAATAATTCATTCATTCATTCATTCATTTTCATTTCGGTTTAGTCCCTTTATTAATCTGGGGTCGCCACAGCGGAATGAACCATCAACTTATCCAGCATATGTTTTACGCAGCGGATGCCCTTCCAGCTGCAACCCATCACTGGGAAACATCCATACACACTCATTCACACACATACGCTACGGACAATTTAGCTTACCCAATTCACCTATACCACATGTTTTTGGACTTGTGGGGGAAACCGGAGCACCCGGAGGAAACCCACGCGGACACGGAGAGAACATGCAAACTCCACACAGAAACGCCAACTGACCCAGCCGAGGCTCGAACCAGCGACCTTCTTGCTGTGAGGCGAACGTGCTACCCACTGCGCCACCGTGACGCCCAATAAAAATAATAATAATAATAATAATAAACAATAACAAAACAATAGCATTATAACAAATGCTAAATTACAATTAAAAGTGAATAATTTCCCTTTTTTGCTCTTTAAGTACACTGAAAAAAAAAATTCAAAGATGATTCCTTGGATTTTTTTTTTTTTTAAGGTAAGTGGTTGTAAACAACTTATTTGGGCTGAATTTAAACAAACTTTAATTTGCTAATTTAAAATTAAGTTGAACATTACTAAATTTAATTTGTTTGTTTAAATTCAACCCATATAAATTGTTTGCAACAATTTTGCAGAAATCATTTTTTTTCAGTGTACTGCTTTTGGGTAGGTCAAGCTGAGTATGTGAATTGTGAAGTTGTGAAGTATGTGAAGTATGTGAAGCTTCTAAACATTATCACATGACATATACAGTAAATGTATCTGGCTGATGCTAAAAAAATCAGCAAATGTACAATAAACCTTGGATTTCAGCACAGAGTGACTACTGTCTACTGCCTTGTAGTGCAAGAAGTCTATAGGCTTCAAGTCTTCTACATTGTTCAATTATAAAAAAAAAAATTGCTAATCTGATGATGCTTTTCTGCTAAGAAAAAGACTGCAATCCTCAGCTCTAACATCATATTTAAATCTACTAAATCAATGCAGAAATGTATGCTAATTTAGTCAAAGGACGCTGCTAGAGATTCAGTGATTACAAATACAGTACGATAAAATACAATTTTGAATTAAATTGAGTTTTTAAGGAAGAGAACGGGAAAAAAAACACATCTCACCGAGCCAGTCGTTAAACTTCTTGACTTCACTGGGCAGGCCGAGCTCTGTGAAGTCTCCAGTGTGCAGTAAGACGTCACCGTACGGCATCTGAATAGTGTCAGTGCGCGAGTGTGTGTCGGAGATACAGACAAACCGTGTGTAGCCCGGGGGCTTGGGGGTGTCGTGGGCTATAGGATCTACCCTTTGGAAAGACAGAGGGGGAGAGAAAGAGGTGTGGGAATATATAATGTAATATATATGGTTTTCTCATAGTTTAAACATTGCATTGGCAGAAACGGGTCTCTTAGGAAAATGGCAGAGTTTTGAATAAGAATGGCCCACTTTAGTGCATCTCCTACTGGGTCGACCACACAGACTACTGACAACACACACACAGGTACACGCTCATAGAAATGCATACACACGTGCACATTTGCAAATATATAGTTGTGACCTGTTTTCCTTTGTAAATTGACACGAAACAAATAAAAAGATAGACAAAAGAATGAGGAACAGTAAAATATGGAATATTATAAAACAGATATGAATGTAAGTACAAAATAATATTTTCAAAAGCAATCAAAGGCATAGTTCACCCAGACATTTCAATTTACTCATTATTTCCTCTCCCACAAGTGGTTCTAAACCTGCATAAGTTTCTTTCTTCTGTTGAACACAAAGGAGGATATTTTGAAGAAAGCTAAAACCCTGAAACCACTGACTTCTATAGTAGGAAAAACACTTTGAAATTTAATGGTTACAGGTTTCCAACATTTTTCAAAATATCTTCTTTTGTGTTCAACGGAAGAAAGAAACTCCTAAAGGCTTGAAACAAGTAAAGGATGAGTAAATAATGACCAAATTTGTATTTTTGGGTGAACTATGCCTTAAATCAGTTGTTTCCATAGTCAAATAGTCATCTAAGAAAGCCCTGAATAATTAGTAATCTTAAATGAAACCCAACCCAGTTGGATGCATTTCATAAGTAATGTTTGGTATCTTAAAAATGAAACGCTCATGGCTTAAGATGCATGAAAAACTGCATACATTTTCAAGCAACAGCCAAACATGCACATCTACATCCAAACATGCACATAAGTTGAAATCAGAATTATTAGCCTGCTGAATTATTACCCCCAACCACCCCCCAAGTCATTGTATAACGATGGGTTGTTCTGTAGACAATCGAAAAATAAAATATTGCTTAAGCGGGCTAATAATATTGACTTAAAAATGGTTGAAAAAAACTACAAGCTTTTATTCTAGCCGAAATAAAACAAATAAGACTTTCTCCAAAAGGAAACATGTTTATGGCTGTGTTTAAAGATGACCCCCGGAAAAGAAGACCCCCAGAAAGTGCTTTAACATGCAAACAGTCCACTACATCAAAGCATGATGTCACCATGCAAATGTCAATTAAAAAAACTTCACTAATTGACTAGTCGACTACAGTGATGCACATAAAATGTCAGTTTCTTACATGTGAACATGGGGTGGCTGGAAGCGGCCCTGGTTGATATTGTAGAAAGTGAAGGCTTGAGTCGGGTTGGCGCTGTATTCGTCCACCTCTACCACTCCTCGTCCTCCTCTCTGAGACTGTTGCTGCTGTCGTCGGGCTGCCATGATTTCCGAAAGTGTGAAGGCCATGGCAAAACACACACACACTCACACACTGTCTCTTTTGTTTCTTACACACCCACACTTGTCCGAAGTTGTTTGGTTAAAGGGATTCCACTTTTGGATGTCTTGTGCAAGTCTTTGGGACAGTTTAAGGACCGTATTCAGTGGCTGGTCCACCGTATGGCTTCGCTGTTGGGATATTGAATCTGCATGCTTCCCCTCAATCACAATACACCAGCGGACACAATACACCTGCGGAAAAAAAAGGTAGGAGATACAAGATAAAGGGAGATGCGAGCACTGACAGCGGCTTATTATCAAAACCCACAATCAGATGTGCAGCTGACGGCGGTATGTCCCACTCTCCTGTGTGTTAGCGACAAGATCTTACACAAAGCCATGGTAACCATTCTGTCACGATTTCTGTGTCTAACAATAGAGTTCCCTGCACTTTCAAGACGGCAGGGGGAAAAAAAAGATGCGACTCAACAGAGACAATTGTTTGGGAAAAAAGGACACAAAAAGCCCTCTGAAGAGAAAGAGGAGCTAAAATGTTTTTTTGTACTGAAATAACTAGGAGGAAAAGAGCTGAAAGCTTTCCGCTCCATTCTGTGAAAAATACAAGTCCTCAAACCATTTAGAAACATTTTTTTTATTTCGTTTGTGTGACGTAGAAAGAAATCATACAAGATGGATTATGACTAAGCAAACCTAAGTGGGACAAACGCTTTGAATAAAGTGAGCAGAACATCCGGTGAAAATAATTAAAACGCAACTTGAAAATATATAATACACTTACAAAATAGTCATGTTTGAATACCATTGTAAAGTGAGGAAACCAAATGCTAAAATGATGACACTTAAACATGTTACTGAATGATTACCATATTGATACCATGGTATTTTACATTGCATTTAAAGGAACGTCAAAGAATGTCAAAAGAAAAAAAGGTATTAACATCTCCAAAGATTAAAACCAATACTTTTGGTCACTTTCTTCTTCAAAAGAATCACAAATAGAACCTAAATGAACTTAAATCAGTTAATTGCAAGATTTTAGTCTAATAATTTCATAAAGTGTCCCGATAACAAGATTATTATTTAGATAACAAGAAACAAAACCAACACTATCACTACCACTGCCAAAAGTCAATCATTCGAGCATTCAAGAATTGACTGTATCTATGGAAACTGTCTCCGCTTTCCAAACAGTGGAGAGCATCATTTATAAAAGCGCACTCTTATACATATTCATGCATATTTAAAAGATATGCGGTGCTCATTTACATACTAGAAATAGACTTACCTGCTCAAACTCAGCAGTCTGATGCAGACAGGTTTTCCGGTAAAAAAAAAATACTTGAGAAATAATCGGGGAGAGCGTGGAAACGTTGTGTCTTCTGTTTGCAGAGGCTCGCGCTGGTTTGTTTGAACCGGAGTCGCGTGGTGGCCCGGTGTGTGTGCGTGTGCGTGTGTGTGTGTGTGTGTGTATTACTGTAGGAGACACTCCCCCCTCGCGTAAATTTTGGATATTTCTCCCCTCCTCTTGCGAATCCTACTATGGCCAAGAGCTTCAGTCGTGTAACTTCATTAATAATCTTAAACTAACCGTTCATTAGTGTTAACAGAACCGTTAAATAGTCACAGGAAAAAATACCGCGAAAATGGCGCCACATAATGAATTATTACATTTTATTCGATAAAAATAGTGTTCCTTTCACCATAATAACGCAACTTCATTTTAGCATATTATTGATGCCCCTTATTATACGTTAAATATAACTTTTTACCCCATTAATACTGACGCGCTTCGTTGAAACAAAACCGTCTAATCAGCTTCGCTTTATCAACGTGACCCAACCAATCAGCTGGAAGCCTACTGGAAAAACGTCTCGTACGTAATTAATATTAATGAGGCAACCCTTTCCCGTAGTAAAGTTTTTCAATTTGCCGTCCGCGAAATTATTTCAGTCAGACGATGGCTTAATTTTTTTTTAGACCATTTTGAGGGATGTAAACAATAACAATGGTCCCAACGTATTTCCTGTTTTACATTTTTAATTTCTAAAGCTTCCAAGAATCCAAAAAGAGCCACATATTGATAAATAATGTTATGATAGTTGCTTTAACGTTAAGTTATGATTGAATTGCCCCTTGTTATAGTTATGAAATAGTTTGATAACAAGCAGGAAATGTTCATGGGCCAATGACATCACCACATTGAAATGGTCTATAGGTATTCTATAGACATTTAGTATTGTTTGACGACCATCTGATGCTTTTTTGTTTTAAGACAAAGGCTTTTAAAACCGTAATCTTCGACGAAGATATACAAAAATATTCGTATTGACCACTGATCAGGTATGTAATCAGCATCTAAACTCCATCTGCAGTTCAATAACAAAACCAAAATGTGTCTATGTTCTATAGTATACTATTTATATGCAGGATAACCAAAGTTATTAGTTTTATATGACGATCTACGTACATTATAATAAATAAAGTAGTGTATTTAAAAAAACAACAACCTTAATCCTAGATAAAGATTACTACTACTTTATATTACTAATTACTTAATACTTACTACTAATACATATCAATCCTGAATGATTTATTACATTATGAATATGTGTTTTATTTTACAAATGAGTGGAAATATTGTGAAAAGCAGAAAAGATAATAGAAATTGTTTTGCAAAATATTGGTGCACACTGCCCCTTTGTGGTGAGACAAGTGCATGATATTTTAAGGAATAGTAATAAGGCCATAAGAGGGAGACAAATCAACCACAAAAGCATTAAATTCCACTTTATTCCTTAATAGGCCAATGCATTTTAATGAAAGAAAAATGATAAAATACAACAAAATAACCACAACATGGGATTTGAATGATTTATTAATAAAGTGAGGTCTTAACAATAGTTTCCATTCTCTTATACACATCTTCTGGGGTTGATTTCACACTGCTGAATTGTTCATTCTTCTGTACTGTGGTCATTCACCATTGTGGGAATCATACTATTCAACAGAGCCTTCCAGAACAGTCCATGTTAGACTGTCATCTTCCCCATCATAATGGCTCCTTCTACTGTAAATATTAACTTAATAATAAAAAAAACAACACTACCATTTATACATCATTTACACATCTGAATTCATAAAGCTTACAATTCGCTCCAGCAGCAGTCTGATTCACTCTCTCTATCTGAGGGGCAAAGTACTTTGAGATCACGGTGTGTGTGTGTATGTGTGTGTGTGTGTGTGTGTGTGTGTGTGTGTGTGTGTGTGTGTGTGTGTGTGTGTGTGTATCAGTCGATTTCATGTCATACATTCTTCTTCTTTCTTCAAACAGTCACGTGCCTTTCTTTAAATCAAACGAGACATTAAAATGTGATATAAAAAATATTAATGACAACCTGTAGTTATCTCTGAAACGATAAACAATATGGATTAGATAATGCATTTGTGTTCATGCATGAATGTATGTTCATTTATGCTCGATGCATGAGCTAACGTGTTTCCCTGCCCATATGTGGATATTAGAAATACAAGCATTAATAAGTGCTTATATAACAAAGCAGCTTTAGAATGATCACTCCGCCCCTCTCTCCCACAGTATATGCAAAACTATGCAGAATACTATAAAATGACAGAAAGGGTCATTCTCAAATTTATGGCACATCTACATGATTTGATTATGATGTTTTTTCCCTAATATCTCACCCAAGTCTTGCAAAAAGATCAGTTTTCACAAAATAGACCAAGAATATTAAATAAAACTTTACCAGAACTACATGTAGAAACGTACAAACCTCTGATAGTATTTTTTGGCTTCCAACATGGTCATTCTGCTGATTTATGAGGTGAAACGATCTGAGCCAGTCAACATTCACATACTTCAGATATTTCATCAGTTCAACAAACAGCCTCTATTCTTCATCCACAGTTCAAAAACAAGAGCAAAATATGTGTCTTTGTGCACAGCACAAAGGTGATTTGCAATTAATTACTATGTAATAGATATGTTATAACTATGTAATAGACCATAACATGACTTTTAATCCAAAACAGACTTCGATGTTGATCTGACTTGACAACCTCTTCACCATTTCCATGAGTTTTATGACAACCAGCTCAAACAAAGCAGCCAAAAAAAAAAATCAACATATTTACACTTTCTCAAAATGTTTCATCAACAATAACATCTAAATGTGTCATGTGTGGAAATAGAACATACAAAAGAGTTACCAGATAGTACTTCAACATTAATATTTTCTTGATTTTAAACTGCAAAAAAAAAAAAAAAAACTTATCATGAGATGATTATAATGATGCTTGTGTCTGTTTTCAGGAGAGGGAGAGCTGAGAATATCTTTCCGTATCCCTGTAGAAGGGCAGATTCTTGTTTCTACAACCAAGGTAAAACATCTCTATACAACAAAAAACATTAAGAAAAAAAAAGTAACTTAGATTTTCTTATTCTCTACAATATAAAATTCAAGTGCAATTGAAGCTCCAAATACTAGTTAAACAACGTACACATACTCTCATACTGACAGGTAGTCTTTGTCTTTTCTCTTGTTTTTTTCCTTTTTCTTTCTGTTTCATTTATCTGCTGTTGTTTTTTATTTTATGGTCAGAACCGAAACTGATTCCATTCTTATAGTCTGAAAAGAAACTTTAAGTGCACTAGGATATTAAAACTAGGGAGCCAGGTCCGTCTCAAAAATAATACATTTACAAAATAAAATTCATACATGCACAGCACAATTCACATTTATTTAAGTCCAATTTTATAAATACAACACACAATTTGTGAATTTATAAGTAAAAATCATAAATAGTTTTGGCAAAAGAATTGGATTTGTGTATTTTTGAATCGTTTTTCGAAATTATGAATTGTATTTGTGTATTTTTGAATCGTGTTTTGAAATTACGAATTGGATTTGTGTATTTTTAAATCATGATTATAATTTATGAATTGGATTTGTGTATTTATGAATCGTGATTTGAATTTATGAATTGGATTTGTGTATTTATGAATCGTGATTTGAATTCACAAATTGGATTTGAGTATTTATGAATCGTGATTTGAATTTATGAATTGGATTTGTGTGTTTTTGAATCGTCTTTTAAATTTATGAATTGGATTTGTGTATTTTTGAGTTGTGTTTTGAATTTACGAATTAGATTTGTGTATTTTTTGATCATGTCTTGAATTCACGAATTGGATTTGTGTATTTATGAATCGTGATTTGAATTTTTGAATTGGATTTGTGTGTTTTTGAATCGTGTTTTGAATTTACAAATTGGATTTGTGTATTTACGAAGTGTATTTTGAACATACAAATTGGATTTTGTAAATGTGAATTATGTTGTGGATGTATGAATTATATTTTGTAAATGTATTATTTTTGAGACTGATCTGGCTCCATATGAAACCCCTTGTGCACATCAGGGGCATGAAAATAACATTTTCAAAACAAGAATATATATCTGTGTGTGTCTGTTTGTGTCCTACTATGTCATAAACTTGCACATCATATTTTGTACACGCAAACACACACACATATATACATACATACATATACAAATATATATATTGTAGATATCAAACATCCAACAAGGGCTTTTGCAAAATCGAGCACATAAATTATAGCAAACAAACAAACAGACAAAAAAGGGCAGAAATCTCAGAGAGAAAGAAGGCCAAATGTCTTTATCTTCTTGCAGTAGTGAGGCCTTCTGAAAGCTAGTGGAGAAAAAGAGGTGGAAGAGAGATGGGGAAAGATAGTCGTGGAAGAGAGTTTCAGGTTTCTATTTATACGGCCGTAGAAACCTGGAGACTTTGGAGCGTAGCAGTTTGATGAAGGAACGTGGGAACATTTCCTTTGATTCCTGCACAGTGTATTTAAAGTAATTTTGAGGGTGAGCCAGTACATCAAACAGAGCCTTAATCAGCTTCTTATCCTGTAAACAGAGCAAAAGACGATTACAAGTCACTGATGAAGTATTTTAAAAGCAGTTATGTACTAAAGTGGATATATGCTCACTTTTAATATCTCCTGATGGTTTTCTGAGGCGTAAAGTCGACCGTCTCGAACAATGTCTTCTATGAGTTGCTGATAGTCTTCTGTAAAATCAAACACATATTGCCTTCAGCATGTAGCATATAGTATATATTATTTATTCATTCATTCATTTTCCTTGGGCCTAGTCTCAATTTCAGAGGTCGCCACAGTGGAATGAAAATGTTTACAGTCTTGTTTTGTCTTTCATTTACTTCTAATGTAATCCTACTGTATGTGGCTAAATGTACTCTACATGGTTGTATTTGTTTTGTGTCTTACCATCATAAGTGACATATGGAACCTGAAATCCCTTTCCACTGTTACCCTCATTGGATTTGAACTGGATCCACAGTTTGCGTGAACGAGAGGTGAAGGCGATCGGTCGTTCATAAGTTTGGCAGGTCTCATAAGTTGTAATGGAAGTGGGCAGGGCTAAAAAAGAGAGAAAGGAGGATCTTAATAACATGCATTCATGCAGCAATACACTACCTGAGTCTTGTCGTCGATCCCAGTTGTAAGAGCAACAAATAATAACTTGACTTCTAGTTGATCATTTGGAAAAGTGGCAGAGATAGATTTTTCCGATGAATCATCTGTTGAACTGCATCCCAATCATCACAAATACTGCAGAAGACCTACTGGAACCCGCAAGGACCCAAGATTTTTATAGAAATCAGTCAAGTTTGGTAAAGGAAAAATCATGGTTTGGGGTTACATTCAGTATGAGGGCGTGCAAGAGATCTGCAGAGTGGATGGCAACATCAACAGCATGAGGTATCAAGACATTTGTGCTGCCCATTATATTACAAACCACATGAGAGGGCAAATTCTTCAGCAGGATAGCGCTCCTCCTCATACTTCAGCCTTCACATCAAAGTTCTTAAAAGTGCAGAAGGTCAAGGTGCTCCAAGATTGGTCAGGCAAGTCACCAGACATGAACATTATTGAGCATGTCTTGGCTAAGATGAAGGAGGAGGCATTGAAGATGAATCCAAAGAATCTTGATGAACTCTGGGAGTCCTGCAAGAACGCTTTCTTTGCCATTTCAGATGACTTTATTAATAAGTTATTGCAGAGATGTATCGATGCAGTCCTCTGATACTGTCCTAATTAAATAATAAAAAATCAAGGCATGATCATATTTTATTTTGGTAAAATAAGCGTAATCTAGAGGCCTTTGCCTTTCATATAAGCCACTTCTGATACCAAATGATCAACTAGAAGTCAAGTTATTATTTGTTGTTTCTAAAACTTGGATAGGCGACAAGACTTTTGTCAGGTAGTGTACTTAACTAGCATCCAAAACGACAGTCTACATAAAAATGCACTTATGCCTATTTTCTTGCATTATTTCCCCTAAGTAATAGCACTTATTATTAGTTATTCATGCTTATTGATTAGGTACTAATACTTTTTTAAAGACACATGCACTTAATTATTACATAGTAATTCTTATTTATCAGATACTAGTTCATATTCATTAGATCTAGTATCTTTTTATTATTTTTTAGTAATCATTCATATCTTAGTCACTAGTTACTTTTTAAAAATAATTTTATGTTATGATTAGTCAGAATGGTCACAGTAGAGTTTGATTAAAAATATTACTAGTAAAATCTAAAAACAGTTTGTCATAAAGATAAAGAAGGACTAGTATCTAATGAATAGGTGGAATTATCTTTTTTTTATATACTAGTATACTAGTATCTAAAGCATAAACACTATTATCCAAGGCGCACAAGTAGCTAATAAATAACTCCGACCATTTAATGTAAAAGATATTAGAAGTTAAAATGTAAATGCTAATAGCATGAAATGATGTGAAATGTTTTTAAAAAGCTTGTCTTAAAGATATACCATACCACTCTTCCTCATGACGAGAACATCCCCGCACTCATCCTCGATGGGGAGGAAGATCTCTGGTACAACAATAAGGATGCGTCTTTTGTTTGGAGGGTTAATGGTCCAGACGCAGTCCACATTAGACGGATAGTCACCGGGATAGTTTGGAGATTCGATGTAGCCCATGAAATCACCCAGCTCTCCACCACATATCTGATCTGGAACAGACCAGCGACATGAAGTCCATTCGGATTTGTTTCATTTCATTTGTTTCATTGGTTGTGGACGACAGAGTTCAAAACTTAAAGGCCACAGTAATTTGCAGCGCAGCAAAAACCAATATATACAAACAAGCAAATGGATTTGCGTGTATTTCTCTTACTTTTGCAGTGAGACACGTTGTTAGCGCCGTCAAAATCTGTAGTGGTGTTTCCAGGGCAGGTGATGCAGTAGTTCTGTCCAGATTCAGACTGATAGGTACCAGCCGGACAGCGGATGCAGCGATGTGTGGTGGCGTTGTAATAATGGCCAAGAGCGCAGTGAACTAGAATTACAGAAAAAAGAAGGAGACTATCATTGAAAATAGTGCACTGTAAAAAATGATATGATCATTTGGTCATGAAAACATATGTTTTTAGTTAATTGTAACTTATTAAACTAAGTTAATCATGTTCTAACTTAATTTAATAAGTTATGCAAGCTGTTTTAAGTCACTTTAATATAATATGAGCTCAAATGACTCATAAGGTTAATTTGATTCAGCTTAAAAATTTAAGGCAACCAGTAATTTTTTACAGTGTGGAAATTGGACAAGCCTGTGTTTAATCATTCACTTGTGATCAGATGATGTGCATTATTATTGTGTTCACTGTGTTTCCCAGCATACCTTTTCAAGCTGCACACTATATTGTTTCAGCATCGATATTGCAATGTACACATTCGCAATAGTCACATCGCAGCACATGCAATTGTCATATTTTATCCGCAAAGTTGATCAATTGCATGTGTTTTAAGACGTGGGAATATTAAGCATTTCAAGGGTGTTTAATAGCACAAGAAATTCTAATGTTTGTAGCTTTAACAAAGATTTACTTTACATATTAATAATATTTTACATTTGATTGTTTAAGTTCTGTGGCTGAATACGGCATGACTCCTCGGAAAACCATAAAGCAATGTTTATTTCATGTGTATCTTTGCTCAATTGTATTTATCTATGCTTTTAATTAGGGCTGCAAAATATATCGAACAATTATCATTATCGCGATAATACTATATGCAATTTCCATATCGCAGAGAAGTACAATTAATTGAATTCATTTTTTGTGTGCCGCATGCATATGTTGTTTATCCAAATCTGACCAATCACATGGGGCCTTTACTATGTTTATCATCATCCTCTCTAGTAGGTGCTCTTTAGGTGAACCTAGAGCTGAAAATAAATACTAATGCCGGGAGACAAGAGAGGAAAATGACAACAGCCAATATAAATGAGAATTTCCACCAAGGTTTTCAGTCATTTGTGGTGTTTTAAATGTTTTTTTATTATTATTTAATTAGCTCAGAAAAAATATCTATTACCTGTTTATTTGTGTATGATTTAATTTTTAAAATTGCTGATAAAATATTGTTTTTTTTAAGTTAGTTATATTGTAAGAAATATCATTATTGCGAAACACATCGTGCAGCCCTACTTTTAATTTGTTTATTATATGTTATGCATATGCACGCCCAACAGAATCATCCTAATCAATTTTAAATGATAAATTCTGTCCAAATAGTGTTATTTTCAAGTCATCTGGTGAAATTGTATTTATATTGCTGAAAAACTAAATATCACAATATACGTTTTTTCCTATATAGTGCAGCCCTAGTACCTTTGGCTTCACAGTCTCTAAATGATGTGCTGCCAGTGTGTTTAGTCATGAGTCCTCCGCCACAGGGAAAACACAGCACACGGCCTGGCTCAGGCTGGAAGGTGCCCAGTTGACATGGGTGGCATGGGCGGAAACCATCTGAAGAGAAATGACCGGCTGGACACTGACCTAAAATCAGAGGAAAAAAATGACAAAAGTAATTTTTACAAATAGTTTGAAATTGTAAACATAAAAAAAGAACCCAAAAGATTTACACTACTGTTCTCAAAGGGTGAGACTTTTTAAAATAAAAAATACAGCAGTAATGTATTGTGAAATATGTATAATATGGAACCTGTTAAATCAGGGATGGGCAACCTTGGTCCTGAAGGGTCACTGTCCTGT
>CAIGQV010019029.1:11920214-11936871 GCA_903798115.1 Danio jaintianensis | reverse complement strand
AGTCTATCAGTCTATATTGTAGTTATCTGCATTGCTTAAATGAGTAAGACTTTTGAATGAGTCATACTTTTCAGAAAATGTACACAACGACTGCATTTATTTGAGCAAAAATACAGCAGTAACATTTGATACATCAATATAGTGCAATACTATTAAAATCTGAAACAATTTCTCAAATGGTTACCTATAAATCCACATGTTCCTGTCATAAGATCTCTACTATTTGCATGACAATGAGAGATTTTTTAGCCATATCGACCTTTAATTCCAACACGTATTGATTAATTTAAAAAGGGTGTGGTCTTGCATTAATCAGCTCCAATAATCAATAGGTCTTTCATTAGCATCACAAAGCTATTCATTGACTGAGTGTTTGATAGCACGCATCCACACAAACACACCTCCGCACTCAGAGACGTTTTTGGCTCCTGCGATGCCCTGTCCTTCAGTTCTGGGGCAGGGCTCGCAGGACAGCTGGCCTTCCCTGTCCTGATAGGTTCCTAGTGGACACATGACGCACTGTTCCTGTTCTCCGCTGTAAAACGTCCCCACAACACAGCTGACTGTGAGACACACAGAAATTCACCCAAAAAACACGATTTACAAAAGTGCTTTCAGAAATAAAATAAAAGCATGCTAAATCCTTCTTTCCCAGAATGCTTACCGCACTTCCCATCGGCAAGGACCTGTCCTATACTGCAAGTTTCATCTCCTTCAGTCGTATGTCGTAGGGCATGCTGGGCAACTTCATATGCGGTGCCAGAAAACTGGATGTAGAACTGCTGCTTACTGATGGACTTTCTTAGTGTGCGCATGGCGTTCTGTAATCGCTGTTTGGTTTTCTCGCGAACACAGTCCAAGTTGCATGATTCTTAAACATAAATAAAAGAAACGTTAGGACTTAATGCTGCATGCAAGTCAGATTAAATAAAGCCTTCTCTAGCACACCTGCAGAAAATGATCACAAGTTTTGCATAATAGTGAATATAATATATAATGTAATATCTTCTCAGACTACAGTGGGATTGTAATAATAATGATAAAAAAGAAATATATAAACTAGTGCTGGGCAAAGATTGTATGCTGTAACAGAACTGTATGCTTTGATATTACAGGCATACTGTAATATACAGTGAGGCAAAAAAGTATTTAGTCAGCCACCAATTGTGCAAGTTCTCACATTTAAAAAGATGAGAGAGGCCTGTAGCTTTCATCATAGGTATACCTCAACCATGAGAGACAAGATGAAGAAAAACAAATCCAGAAAATCATATTGTAGCATGTTTAATGAATTTATTGGTAAATTCATTGGTAAAATAAGTATTTGGTCACCTACAAACAAGCAAGATTTCTGGCTCTCACAGACCTTAACTTCGTCTTTAAGAGGCTCCTCTGTCCTCCACTTGTTACCTGTATTAATGGTATCTGTTTGAACTCATTATCAGTATAAAAGACACCTGTCCACAACCTCAAACAGTCACACTCCAAACTCCACTATGGCCAAGACCAAAGAGCTGTCAAAGAAAATTGTACCAAAAACAAAATTGTAGACCTGCACCAGGCAGGGAAGATTGAATCTGCAATAGGTAAGCAGCTTGGTGTGAAGAAATCAACTGTGAGAGCAATTATTAGAAAATGGAAGACATACAAGACCACTGATCATCTCCCTTGATCTGGGGCTCCATGCAAGATCTCACCCCGTGGGGTCAAAATGATCCCATGAACTGTGAGCAAAAATCCCAGAACCACACGGGGGACCTAGTGAATGACCTGCAGAGAGCTGGGACCAAAATAACAAAGGCTACTATCAGTAACACACTGCGCGACTAGGGACTCAAATCCTGCAGTGCCAGACGTGTCCCCCTGCTTAAGCCAGTACATATCAAGGCCCGTTTGGATGATTTGGACGAAAGCATTTGGATGATCCAGAAGAGGATTGGGAAAATGTCATATGGTCAGATAAAACCAAAATAGAACTTTTTGGTAAAAACTCAACTTGTTGTGTTTGGAGGACAAAGAATAGCCAAAGAACACCATACCTACTGTGAAGCATGGGGGTGGAAACATCATACTTTGGGGCTGTTTTTCTGCAAAAGGACCAGGACGACTGATCCGTGTAAAGGAAAGAATGAATGGGCCCATGTATCATGAGATTTTGAGTGAAAACCTCCTTCCATCAGCAAGGGCATTGAAGATGAAACATGGCTGGGTCTTTCAGCATGACAAGATCCCGAACACACCACCCAGGCAACGAAGAAGTGTCTTCGTAAGAAGCATTTCAAGGTCCTGGAGTGGCCTAGCCAGTCTCCAGAGCTCAACCCCATAGAAAATCTTTGGAGGGAGTTGAAAGTCTATGTTGCCCAAAACATCACTACTCTAGAGGAGATCTGCATAGAGGAATGGGCCAAAATACCAGCAACAGTGTGTGAAAACCTTGTGAAGACTTCTAGAAAATGTTTGACCTCTGTCATTGCCAACAAAGGATATATAACAAAGTATTGAGATGAAATTTTGTTATTGACCAAATACTTATTTCCCACTATAATTTGCAAATAAATTCATAAAAAATCCTACAATGATCCTACAGTGATTTTCTGGATTTTCTTTCTCATCTTACCTCTCATAGTTGAGGTGTACCTATAATGAAAATTACAGACCTCTCTCATCTTTTTAATTGGGAGAACTTGCACAAATGGTGGCTGACTAAATACTTTTTTGCCCCACTGTATGTAATTTAAGTTATTTTTACATTTGCTTATATTATTGCTGGACAAAAATGTATCGGATTAATCAAATCCAAAATAAAAGTTTGGTTTGACATAAGATGTGTGTGTGCGATTAAAATTTGCCCGGCACTAATATAAACAATTATAAAGATAACTGAAATGACATATATTAGAGTATGTCAGTAATATCAAAGCATACAGTTGCGTTTCTGTCAGTGTAAATGCATTTATCCCATTTCTGAACTGCATTAAACAGTCTATGTAAAAACACCCAAATCCTACATTTGCAATGTAAACTTAATATCTATATAGGCTCTAATGTCATACACGGCACAACAGATAATCTAAAAAAATGCAGGCAATGTTACCTGAGGCTTCTTCTTCTTTCATTTCCATCTCAAACTCTGCTGTGATGTGCGAGACTTCCTTTGAAGGAGATTTCCGGCCACGACGGCGCTTTTTGGAGGAGTCGCACTTCAGATTCACAAATGTTACCTGACAGTCATCTGTGCAAGGGAACTGGCCAGCTGATGATAGAAAAAGAAACAGGAAATATGAAAAGTGAATCAGGGAAAGAGGAACGCTAACAAACAGGAATAAGGAAGAACTGATGAAGGAAGAAAATGGCACAGAAAAAGGAAAAGAAGGTCAACAGGAAGAAAAATAGGAAACAAATGGTAAAGGAAAAATAGAGAAAGATGTTAAAAACAAAGGCAAACCGAAAAAGTGAAAATTAGTGAGAGGATACAATCGGTGTTCATCTTTTAATTTTAAAGTGTTTGCTGTGTGATGATGATGTCTCACCCTGAAGGCCCTGCTTCCCCATGTCTCTGTGTTTTTCCTTGTTGCGAGGTCTCATGTGGCACTTGGCGTCTTTGATCTTAAAGCGGGCTTTCTGCTTCACGGGCTGCGCCAGCATCTCTGGTGGACAGAAAAATCAGCAAAAGTCTCACTTTAACTTTTGCACGGTTTGGACAATAATCATGGAAAACAACAAAAATATGAGCCCTTTTTGAAATCCAACATTCGAACACACTAAATCTGTCCTGTGGGCTGAGTGGCCCCGTTCCAAAGTATTAAAAAATGTGAGGATCTAGTTTTTAGCGCAACAAGTCCAAATTCAGTGCGAGAACGAAGACGGCGGTTCAGGAGTTTAAGTGAGAACACACACTGCGGTTGAGGACTTAAAGAACCATATTGAGCGTGTGGTGGTTTTGGATCATGAAGGTTTGGTAGTGACCCTTTTAGAAATGTGTTTTCTTAATTATTATTATTTTGCAGAATGTGTGAATCAAGCGCGAACCGTCTGTTTACTCGTTCTCCTCGGGCCCCGTGTATACAGGCCCTCAGGAGCCGCCGTGGTAGAATCTCGTCTGTGTATTTCAAATCTGTCAGCATGTAGATGTGCAGCCAGAACAGAGTCATTTACTCAGGTTCACAGCATTCCTATGTACGCCGTCCAAAACAAGAAGCGACGTGTGTGTGTGTGTGTGTATGAGAGCATTTGGAAGCAGTCTGTCTGTCTTGCTCTGCTGTCCAAAACCTACACGATGAACCACATGGGGAATGTCGAATTCTGAGAGTCGGGAAAAAGAGAGAGAGTCGTGGGGATATTAGTGACCTCAGCAGGGTTGAATGATAGGAGCTGTTTGTGTATCTGAATGCATTGGGTGATCTAGAGGCTGTCATGTAATGTAATGGAGTGGAACACATTACGCTGCATGACTCTTTTACTGTTGCCCTGTCTGATCTGATCTTTGCTGAAAGGGCCACAACATAAAAAAGGCATAAAGGTATTGTGGGAAAAAGAAAAGACATGCGAATGTCAAAGAGACCTGAGAAGAGATGCAGACAAGGTGTAAGAAAAGAAAAGGAAGAGGGACAAAGACTGAAAGGAAAGGAAAGGAAAAATGAAAAGGAAATGAAAGGAAAGGAAAGATGAAAAGGAAAGGAACAGGATAAAGATGAAGTAAAAGAAATAGAAAAGAATAAGACTGAAAAAGTTAAAGGAAAATCGCAAGGGAAAGTGAAGAAAAGAAAACAGAAAAAAAGGAAAGTAGAAAAAAGATAGCAGAAAGAAATGGAAAAAAGAGGAAAGAAAAACAAAGGAAATCAGTACAAAAAGAGAAAAGGAAAAGAAAGGAAAAATCAAACAGGAAAAGGAAAATAAATAGGCAATGAAAGGGTAAGGAAACAGAAAAAAAATACATTTGGAAAGGAAACAAGTAAAGGGAAGGGAGAAAAGGAAAGGGAATAATAAAAGGAAAACTAGGAAAAAAACAACTATGAGACGAAAGGGAAATGAAAGATGAAAAGAAGAAAAAGTTAAAAGGCAAACAAAAACAGGAAAAAATAAAAATAAATAAAGGAAAAATGAAAAGAGCAAAGAAAATAAATGTTTTGTAGATTTTGTAGAGAGTGCTTGTCTTACTTAATGCATGGTAGCTTTTGAAATACTTATCAGACTACCATTTGTAGTGCACACTTGACTGTAAATAACCCTATACATTATACACTATTATACCCATTACATTATACAATAACCCTACAGTGTGCATGTTTTACAGGAGAGAATGCACATCTAGTCTCACAGCAAAAACATTAATTCAGTAAATGTATGCAGTTTTGGTGGCACGGTGGCTCAGTGGTTAGCCCTGTTGCCTCGCAGCAAGAAGGTCGCTGGTTCGAGTCCCTGCTGGGCCAGTTGGCATTTCTGTGTGGAGTTTCTGTGTTCGTGTGGGTTTCCTCTGAATGCTCCGGTTTCCCCCACAGTCCAAAGGCATGTGCTCTAGGGGAATTAAATAAACTAAATTGGCCGTAGTGTATGAATGTGTGTGTGAATGCGAGAGTGTATGGGTGTTTCCCAGTACTGGGTTGTGGCTGGAAGGGCATCCGCTGCGAATAGTTGGCGGTTCATTCCGCTGTAGCGACCCCTGATAAATAAGGGACTAAGCCGAAGGAAAATGAATGAATGAATGTACGCAGTTTTACCTGTGCATGTTTGCAGGGAGCTGCTGCTGGAAGTTGTGATGTTTCTCTTCAGTGGAGCTTTACCTGGCTGGACAGGTACACCGCAGCTCAGAGTATAACTGTTCTCTGAGTCTAAATTACATACACACGCACACGCACACGCACACACACACACACGCACACACACACACACACACAAGCATTTAAACAGATGTTCCAGGTGGTTCATGCACCTGAGTAATGTTTTGTAGTGCATGTGCATGTGCTTGTGTGTGTGTGTCTAGAAGGCTGGCTGTCAGGATGATAGAATACTGGGAAGTTGTCTAGAGAGTCATTGGCCTGACTTCGGCCTTGCCACAAATTGTACAGTGGCAGACTGAGTATTTCTGTTGGCATGAGGCTCCAGACCCCGGGTGAACAGGATTAAAAGAGGTTTTATGCAGCTTTAGAGCTCACTGCGTGAACCCGGGAGACCATTAACACACAAGCACAGAGAATCCAAGAGCCATAAACACACACACACAGATGCACATAAAGATAAACAATTATGTACTCAGATTCGCATACATCATATTTACAGATGAAAGTTATTTTATTCGCTTGATTTATTCTGGTATACACTATCAGGATTTGTGCATTCTTATTTTTGAAGTGCATGCTAGAATATATAGTGCATGTTTTTAATGCTTCTGTAAATTTCACATTTGGCTAATTGTTTTCTTTAATATTGTTTTACAGTTTACTATTTTTTAGTTTATTTATGCTTTAAATTGATCAGTGAATAATAAAAAGATAAGTGTTCAGAAATGTGGAATACTTTGCAGTACTTACTAGATTTTTTTGTGTGCAGATCAGTTTTAATTTTACACTGTACTTATTGCAGTACATTAACTGCATTGGGATGTTTAAGCAGAAATTTCAAATATTTTATTTGTTTTGGACAATACAAAACAATTTAACAGTTGTATTAGTTAAAAAGTTACAAAATATTCTCTGAAAACAACTTAAGTTTGCTAATAAATTCTGAATAATAATAAATAAATAAATAATGGATAATTATTGGATTATATATATAATATTTGCATCACTGATCACATATAATAAATCATGTTTAACTTGCTTTAACCATGAAACACTATATTTTACTACCTTTATGGTTTAAAAAAGCAAACATATTTTTATATATTTTAAATACTTGTTTTTGGAAGTGCAGAATAGACTGTTGTGTACAATATTAAATTGTAGTTGGGGAAAATGTGACCCTTTTGTAAGGTTTGTGTGGGTTTTTGAATCAGGTCTTTTCTGAAAGTTACTTCTGGGTGCTAAAATGTTTATACACATTCCTCCAAGCCGATGATCCTTGCATACAATTTGTCAGAGAGAAGTTTTGGCCATGTAACACCTTAATACCTTTACCAAATCAGTCTGCAGGGATGATATCAAATATCATTTCAACATTCCTTTCTCACATTAATGTCAAAAATCACATTGACGTGAATCATTTTGGGGCAGGCATGCAAATCATGTGTTGTAAGTTATCAACCACTAGAGGGCAGCAGAGGACAGCAACAGTTTCTCTCAATAACCATGAAAGCAGGGTCGAATCTAAATAAATATTTGACTTTAATTTGCAATTCATGGCATGCAATTTCTAAGCAACACTTAACTTCCTCAAAAATTAGGTACTAACCTGCTAGAAAGAGTGCGTTTGATGGACAGGAAAGTGAACACACCTCTCCTCCACCTGTCTTAGTGCAGCTGAGTTGAGCACGAGGTGGCGGTTTCCCATTCTGGAGGCATTTTACCGCCTCTGAGGGCCAAGCGAGGTATGGTTACTATTGAAATGGTAAACATTTTTGGGATATTTTGAGATTGGGGAAATGAATAGAGGACTTACCAACACAGTCTTTCTTGTTCCAGTGGAGCTTTTGTCCAGGAGGACACACACACTCGTAGCTGCCTGGTGTATTCACACAGCTGTATTCACAGCTCCCGTTACTGATGCTGCACTCGTCAATATCTGTCACACACAGATGTCAGTTTGTCCGTCAAAATGTGGCTGTTCATATTTTTTGAGTGCGAACTAGGCATGGGCTGCTAAAAGATTCTGACAGTATGACAACCTTGGATGAAAATATCACGGTATCACGGTATTGTGACTACTGCTCTAAAATATGTTCTTTTAAAATATCTAACTTTTTTCCCCATTGAACACAATATATTGTTTATCTTTCTTTTCTTTGGATATAAAGTAAGCTATTGCACTGTATATAGCATGCTTGGATGTTGGTGTATTAGGGATTTGTTTTTCAGATGTTTGCTGAATCGTGGGCCGACCAGTAGATTTTAATCTGGATGGTCTTTTGCTGCTGGATATACTGTTGTCCTAAAAACTAAATAAAATAGTCGTAAAAAAACGTACATATACCATATGAATGCTATAACAGAAAATCGTAGTGGTTTTAAAACCTTGACTTTTCCAAATCGTGGTAAACCTTGAAACGTCCCATCCCTAGTGCGAACCATGTGAAAACTCACCGCCGCAGTGTGTGAGGCCGTAGAGACTGTAACCTTTGTGGCAAACACACTTGAAGCTACCGGGGTAGTTGATGCAGACGTGATCACACGTCCTCTCAAAGGAGCACTCGTCAATATCTGCGGAGGACAAACACACAGCTTGTCAATACCATTTCAAAAAACATGTCAAAAAACATGGAGATCTATTTGATGTCAAATCCATGACAACCATTTGACATCCACACATTGATGCCCTTTTGACCACCAAAATAACAGCACAACATGTACAATAATATAAGTAATTTTTTTTAATCTGAAAGCTTCAATTCCAAATTTGCACTGGATTTTGTATCCCTACAACGCATGTAAACTACCTTGGGGTCAAAAGAACGTCAAATTGGCATCTAACACTGGTGTCAAAATCACATCACATATATCGATTATATTACATCACATATGTTTTTGGTGGGTTTTTTTGTTTAGTTTTTTTTACATCAAATCGATTTGCATTTTTAATGTTTTTTTATGTGTTATTTTATGTCGTTTTGATTTTTGACTCATCTTTGGTTGCAACCAGTGTAGTGGAGCTTCCTAAAGTAAGCATACAGCTATGTGGTTGCCAGAACTTTACCGTTAAAAATACGGTAGAAAGTAGAAACTGTAAAATAAATAAAAAAATGCACAGTAAACATAAATTTATAGCATTATACACCAGTGTTTTGAAGTATGGACATCTAAATCTTGTTACACAGACACAAGCATAACCATAAGAAAGTGGTGATAAAAAAGTAATTTAATGAACCAGTACTCATCACAAACAACTTATCCCAGGCGCAGAGAAACATATTAATATATAAAGGTGCTCAGTGACATTCACACAAGTTACTAAACACCATCATGATGTTTAGTACTAACAGACCATAAAACACCAACACATAATCTTAAAATAATTCAATAAACATTATATATCAACATTAGATGTAGCAAAAAAATTTACATAACTGATGAGATAAAATAACTAAAAGAACCATACAAAAAGGCATAAAAAGTGTCATGCAGGGAATTCTGGGAAAGTCAATTTACGGTTATTAACCATATATATTAAGGAAACTTACTGTTAACCAGGTTATGATTTTTTACTGTAGCATTTTTACAGTTGAAATTACAGTCATTTTTTTACAGTGTGCTTGTAAATTTAAAGTCTATCTGGCATTTTACAGAAAATTTGAAGTGTGCACCTAGCAACCACACTGATCACTCTAGAAACTATCTAGATACTATATAGAAACCAATTATAAGCCACACAGAACACTATAGTAACAGTGCAACATTCTAGAAACTACACAGCAACCACTTGATAACAGCAACTACAAAAACACCCTAGAAACCACCCACCTAGCAACCATTCAGAACACCCTAGTAACCAATAGCAACTACCCTGAATACCCCAGAAACCACTTGGTGATACTAGTGTGACATCACTTCGAAAATCAGGCAAAAATACATTACTAATACAGTACTTTGGCAGATAATATACAAAATGAGAATGAATGAAAGACAGGTACAGCTGGCACGACCAAAACATTCACCAACACACCTCTCATTAAAAACACACATACACACCCCACACACTGATAGGCTGCAATAGGGCAGTCTGGGGTTTTGTTGTAGCTTAATAAAAATAATTTCTATTTGTACTTCAGCTCGTGCTACAACATGCTTTCAGGAATCCTTCATCATTCGCCTTCAGTAAACTCAACTAAACACACACGCTCAACCAAACTGCTGCGCTGATGAAGAGGTTTGGGACAGTGTCTCAAAACTGTAAATTCATTGAAAATGAAGATATTTTGCAAAATGTTCAAGCAGCTGCTCTTTTCTATATAAAAAAAAAACAATGGAGTGTGAATAAAGAGTGTCAAAGATACAGAAATGGGAAAAAGCTCCAAAAATTAACATAAAATCCGAGTTTACCTTTTAATTTTAAGCTGTATAGTCACTTTGTGCAATAGACAGCAATAAGCAACACATTAATTAATTGGCTATTCAAACCTAAAGTAATTTTTTTCACAGAAAATATAAATGCTGATGAATATAATGCTGGTATATATGTCCAACATATTTGCATTTCTTTTTAATATTATCTAATCATGTTTAAACGATTAAGTAATCATAGACCAATTGTATTCATTATTTTATAATGTTTATCATTATTTCATCCTAATTATATTACTGCTTTCTTTAATACCAGTGAATGTTTATTTACTTTAATAAAATAATAGATTTTTCTTGTTATTTTTATTTAATTAATTTTTTATTCAATTCAATTATTTATTATTTTACATTTATTTTTACATTTTAATGCTTTTTTCCTTCCTTGTGTTCCTCTGTTTTCAGTTTATTTGGGAGTTTTAAGTTATTCTTTTACACATAGAAGCAGCCTATTTTTCTAAACATCTCATTTTGTTTTTCACAGAACAGAAACAAAAAACTGGCTCCAAAAGGGGTTTTCACACAGAAATGCAATCAAAGACCAAATTTATGTTCCCCAAAGAACCATATTCATGAACTTTTCATTAACCTAAACAACGTTTTTCCATTATAAAATGGAAAGCTTTCTTAACTGTTAATAGTTCTTCATGAAACCCTTGATGCCAATAAAGAACCTTTAATTGTATACGAATCAATTCAAATTAAACCATAAAGTGCCGTACTAAAAACTCATGTAATGTACATCAAAATGCAGCATTATGCAGTGTGAATGGGGACTTACCTTGACAGGTGCGCTCGTTGGTCAGAAGTTTGTGTCCTTTCTGACAGCTGCACTCAAAACTGCCCACCGTATTACGACAGAAATGATCGCAACCTCCATTATTCTCCAAACATTCGTCAATATCTGCAGAGAATAGAGAGACGATGGTGAGAATGGTGAAAATACACTCATACGGTGGTGTGAAACTAGTACAGCCATTCTCATAAACAGCTTTTTGGATATATAAACAGTTTTCCTAAACAGACATACACAGTTCCACAACATCATCTTAAATATATCAGCCAACCCTGGCACGCTGTCCACAAACCCAATAAAAGCTAATCCCGTCAACGAATGTGTAGGAAACTGTGTGTGTGTGGAGTTTGGGGTTTCCTCTGCAGTTATTTCAGGAGCTGTATAGCAAACACACACTTTGCACTAATATTAACTGGTGGACAGAAAGTTTCCACTAGTTTAAGACCACAGGTACACATGATAACTGAACACTGAGGCGGCGACATTACACAAGACGGGGAACACACAGTAGTTTACAGTAGGTTCCTGAATATTTCGTACTTTTGAATCCGGGGGTGTTGTTTCTGTTGTTTCTGTTTCTGTTTGTAAAGGGATATTTCATCCGAAAATGAAACAGTCTGCTCCATTTTAATCACACTCAAGTGGTTCTAAACTTTTATTAATTTTATGACACACACTGTAAAAAAAGTTGACTCAACTTAAAATTGTAAGGCAACTTGCTGCGCAGTTATTTTTGAGTTGACTCAACTTTTAAACCAGTTACTGCACTTGAATTGATTTAGTCAACTCAAAAAAACTCAACAATTTTAAGTTGAGTCAGGTTTTTTTTTACACTGCACAAAAAAGATATTCTGAAGAATGTTGGAAACCAGCAGCCACTGACATCCATAGTAGTAGGAACAAAAAATAAGTCAATACCTATGTTTCATCCATCTATTTGTATGCACATTTTGGAATATTGCATTAAAAGTGTCCCTGTAATCAATTGATCCCAAGATGAAACCAGAATGAGCCAATCGTCGAGATAATTCAGTATGCGTATGCCGGCGAGCCGTAAAGGCGCTAGGGCACCCTCCGCGAGCTTCATGAAAACCTGCAGAGACAGGGAGAGCCCGAAGGGGAGTCTAGCATTAGGGTGGCGGACCCTAATGCTAGAGTATGCCGCGACCTCAGCTGCACAACAGTCAAGCCCTCGCAGTGAGGGCAAGAACTGTCCGCAAGCACCACCTCCACATGCTGGACCCCCAAACATGTGATGCAATACTCGTGCCTGTTATCCGGGGCTAGGAAACCACTGCATCCAGAAACGCACAGCCGGAACGACATCTTTAAAAAGACACACTGCTCGTTGCTCTCTTAGGGTACCTGCTCTTTTAGAGAAAACTGCTCTTTTATTTAACACCAGTGAAACGCCTAGAGGATGGGAAAGGAGCCCAGTTCGACCGCCGCTGTCGCCCGCACTGGTGAGAAAGCTGGTTTCGTTTTGAAATCAGGATTGCAGATCAGGAGCTCTTCAGTCTCAGTGTGAGGTCTGAAGCAAAGAATCTGATGCTCGCTCTGCTGACGCCACTGATATACTCCACTAATGACTAATCAGTCGCACCTGCGGAGCCGAGCTCTGCCAACTCATTTGGCATTCATTGGCCCTTTTTCTTTCTCTTCAGAGTGATTGGTCGTCTAGCGATCTCCCGTAGTCTGTTACCAGACGCACGTTGGAGTTCCCATATGAAGGGGAACCGGAGCACCCGGAGGAATCCCATGCGAACACGGGGAGAACATGCAAACTCCACACAGAAATGCAAACTGGCCCAGCTGGGACTCGAAACAGCGACCTTCTTGCTGTGAGGCGACAGTGCTAACCACTGAGCCACCGTGCCACCCATAAACATAATCATAAATATGAAAACAACCCTAGTTGTAAGAGCTATTTTAAACCTATACATAACTAAAAATTGCATATATATATACATAACTAATAAATGTTCTAAAATCAGAACATCTTTTCTTTCTTTCAGATTAAAGACAAAACTTATTAATAGCAATATAATCTGTTGCTTTAATGACTGAATAAAGCATGAAATCTGAGAGTTCAGATCTTGACAGCATCAGGCTGATAAAAGCAAGCGTGAGCCTGTGCTGTGAGGTCATTCAGTCTTCATGACCCAGAGGAAGTGCTTTATCATCTCTGACAGTTTATTTCCTGTCTACCTGTCGGATATATGTTAGGTTCAGGCCAATACAGTACATGCATGCTGCTATAATAAATCATTTGAATCTCTGCATTGCATGGTGACTTTTTTATTTTATTTTAAATAAGCTACATTTCATTTTAAAGGGGACCTACTGTGCAAAAATCATTTTTATAAGGGGTTTAAACACAGTTGTGTGGCAACAGTCTGTGAATATAGCCAGCTTATTATGGTAAAAATTTATTGATTTTGTTTTCTATAATCACACTTGATAAAAACAAGCACTTTGATTGACATTCTCCCTTTGTACATGTCATCAGAGGGGGAAAACTCCGCCCATTAGTGACAATCTCTCCCTCATTAGCATAAGAGGTTAGTCTTGTTTTTGAATCTGCCGCTATGCGGACACATAGGCATTTGTAGCTCCGCCCTCTTTTGAAAAGAGCACAATCTCATTTGAATTTAAAGCGACAGTCACCAAAATGCCACAATTAGGATCAAAGCCTGAAAGGGTCCGATTCAAAGAGTTAAAAAATATTATTTGTGGATTATTTTGAGCTGAAACTTCACATACACACTCATACATTAGGAAAACCTTATTTACTTATTATTTTACTAATAGTTTAGTTAATCTAAGGAAATTCAGAAATTCAAATAATTGTATACCGCTTAGAAAGAGGAAAAATGTTTAAAACAGTGCTTATTCGAGTCCTTACTGCATATCAATGCCATAATATATACATATAAATGGCGACACGGTGGCTCAGTGGTTAGCACTGTCACCTCACATCAAAAAGGTCGCTGGGTCAGTTGGCATTTCTGTGTGGAGTTTGTATGTTCTCTCCATGTTCTGTGAATTGAATAAACTAAATTAGCTGTGGTGTATGTGTGTGAATGAGTGTGTATGGATGTTTCCAGTACTGGGTTGCAGTGTAAAATATATGCTGGATAAGTTGCAGGTTCATTCCACTGTGGCGACCCCTGATGAATAAAGCGACTGAATGAATATTATTATTATTATTATTATTATTATTATTATTATTATTATGTTAATTTGCATTGAAGTGCCACAAAACTAAATATGCGGAATATTTAAATCACACACATAAATTTCCAATTTGATTTTCCAAATAAAATCATATAAACTAAAAAAGCTATTTTAAAATCATTTACAATTTCTAATGATCTAAATTGCAGCTTAATAACTGATTTAACATCACGCCGATAGCACAAATTATAGCACAAATGACCTAATGGAACGTTTAACAGTAACTGAGCGCTCAACACTTCCCTAAAACACACACACTCACACACACACACACACTTTATTTGAGCGGCTCCTTAGCGCAGGCAGGGGGCTAATGATATTCCACATAATGGAGTTTAATGGGACTAAATAAGCTTTGAGTTTAAGCAAACACTGGACATTTTTCACATCTGTAAATGATAATCAACCGCAGGGGCGAAGGCTGCGGGATCCATCCTGTGTCCATTCTGACACCCAGCCGTCCCAAACGTCCTCCTAAAACAAGTGCTTCGCTAACTTGATCTGATCGGGAAAAAGAAAAAGGGCCTGCGTAAATCCCCGCAAGCTCTGAATGCAGGGACGTGTGTAGCCTCAACAAATATTTAGAGAAAAAAAGCAATTAAAATTAATGCATTTGCGGAAACGTGAACCTCTACAAATAGGTTTTTTTCAACAAAAGCGATCGTTTTCAGGCTGCTCACCTCAGGCTAGCTAATCTCTGAGAAATGCGCCGTTGAGCGCGCCAGTGTATTTTTTGGAGATTTAAATGGCCTGTTTTATTTGCTTTGTTCATAAAGGGATTTTGCCATGTAATAACACAGGCGCTGCTTGTCCAGAGCCGCCAGGAAAAACCAGCATGATTTCAGCCCCCTGACACTAAAACTCTTTGGGGTCCGCCGGGGCCGATGTCATCCGAGGTGATGCCGCCTGGCTGGTATTAAGCGGATTACCGTAGTAATACGAATGGATCCTCTGTGCCCTGATCTGATGGAAAAAACAGGCCTGCTGTATGTCTGTTCACACACTGTAAAAACATGCTGGGTTCCACACAATCAGTTTGTGTTGGGACAACATGAAGGAGTTAAGTTAGTTATTAGTTTTTACACATTTAAGTGGATTAAACATAAAACAATTAAGTTGTCCCCCCCAAAAAACTCAAGAATTGTGTTGTTTCAGCTCATTTTAAATTAGTTTGAACAAACAGCAAATATAATTGTTTTTGAGTGCAGCTTAAAACAGCTGAAAAATCTTTCATGTTTAGGTATTTAAATCTTTAATATTTCAATTGTATTTGCCTGGAAACTTTAGAACACACTTTAGTACACTCAAAAAAAAAGAAGAAAATTCTGGGTTATTTCAACCCAAATTGGGTAAATATGAACATATTTTATATTTGGTCCTCTAAATTAAATAATAAAAAAAAATCAGGGGTTTGTGTTTTGTTTTGTCCATATTTTGGTCAAAATGAGTTACCAGCATTTTTTTAGAATGTATATAAACTAATATTTCAAATTATTATTTCTAGTTATCTAATTCTGATTGATTTTTTAAAATATATTTTATTTGATTAATTCAGCTTGCTAATATCATGCTTATAATACTACTAATAATATTATGCAAATAAGTTGTTATTATTATTTATAATTCATTATTATTATTATTATTATTATTATAACAACAATGACTTATTTTCATATTATTATTACTATTATAACAACAATAATGACTTATTTGTATATTATTATTATTATTATTATTATTATTATTATAAGAATATATAAGTTTTATATAAGTTATATATTTTATAATCTAGTTAATTTGACATAAAGCTAACTCTATTGAATATTTAAATAATATTTAATCTAAAAAACACTTTGGAAAATTAAGGGATTAAAATGCAAGCAAATTTGAAAAAACAAATCCAAATCTTATTTTCATAAGATAATAATATAATCTTAAATAAATAAATAAAATAATCTTATTTTATTTTATTCTGCGTATAATACTACTACTACTACTACTTCTACTAATAATAATAATAATAATAATAATACAAATAAAATAATAATAATAATAATAATAATAATAATATAATAATAATAATATATTTCTTTATTATTTTAGTATTATTATTAGTGATACTTTTATTTAAAAAATACTTTTAATTGCCTTTTAAGTGCCTCAAAGAAAACAAATTATCTTTAATATTTAAATTACCATTAGCATAATAATTTATTATAATTTACTAACATGTATTCTGCTTATCATAAAAATGTTGTGATCAGCAATAACCATAACTAATGCGAAACTCTCCAAAACCATTTCAATCCCAAACACGCAAGTATGCAGGCCAGCGGAGACGTGCCTAGAGTATCATCACCCGGACAGAGGAAACACACACACACACACACACACACACACACACACACACACACACACA
>CAIGQV010019029.1:11889904-11910231 GCA_903798115.1 Danio jaintianensis | reverse complement strand
AAAATAAAACACCCGATAGAATAACTGTGGCTTATTTCTTAGTGAAGAATATACATTATACAGGCAAAGACGTTTTCAATTGACAGCCAATTAAGTGTAGCAGTGTATAAAAGATCAAACCCTACATTTTTTTCCCTACTGAATCTTCTTTAATTAGATTACAAAAGTAAAACAGGTTTGGTGTTTCATGTTGACTTAAAAATACATGGAGAATCGTTTAAAAAAAATAGTTTATGGAGCACAGATGACAGAGGGTAACTGTGGGCAGATGATAAACGCCAGTGTTTAATTTTTAAGAACACATACTATTAATAGAGCATAAAAAATGATGTCAGGCGTCTTCCGCTGCGGTTCACCACAACCCACAGCATCCTATGATGTGGAACGTTCTGGACCAACACTCATGTCATTCTTCCTCCATAAAAAGTGATCTCGCCATTATTTGTTCAGCCCACAAATGTTCCTCCAGTTCAACTAATCACTGCCTAAAAAGTGTCCGATTGCAAAGTCGTACAGTGAAACGTTCAACTGGAAAAGTGAGAATTGGTTTGCTATCCAGTGTAGAGCAATCCAGTGTCATTTTGGTTACCATCTTTGGAAATGGGAGTGGATGAAAGCGATCAGTTGTTAGTTGTGCCATTTTTGTCAACAAAAAAAAGAAAGGACGGCGGATTGGAAGACAGTTTGAGGAGAGTGCAAAAAGGAACCTTGTCATGTTTGAAGGGACATTTCTTTAATTCAGAATACGGGGGAAGCCCAAAGGCAAGGAAAGCAACTCAAACAAACTAAAGGACAGAAAGAAACGAGGGGGTAGAAGCACAAGCGCCATGGCAACACATAGAAAGAGGAAGAAAAGAGTTACCCATAAGTAGACGACGTTTCACCCGCTTGTCCACATCAGCTACTGACGTGGTATTGAATTCAGAGCTCTCAATTGCAGCCTCATCTTTCTCTAAAACACAAGTGACAGGGGACAAACAGGGAGGAGTAGGTTAATGAGAAGCCCAATGTCCATCGCCCCGCACAGACAGCCCCGCTACAGGCCGACCCGCCTCTGGCGACACATGGACGCCAGGACACGGGCTGCCTGACCACCTTGGCGTTTGAGCCCAAACCAAAGCCAAGAGGCGTAAAGCCATGAAGAAGCGCAAATAAACCCTGTTAGAGTGTTAATCACATGAACAAATAGATAAATAAAAAGAAAATCAAGATGTCCCGAAATAGTAGGGAAACGAACATGGGTGGGTGTGGGAGGAGCTAACAAAAAGTGGGAGGGGCTAAGATGCTGTTTCCCGTTGTAGTTCGTCTTCCATATCAAACGGCCACTTGTTTACCTCAGTAAAAGAGCAGTGGAGGAGAGAGACAGAGAGAGAGAGATATATATATAAAGGAAAGGGAAGGATGGATACAAGTAAAAAAGACAAACCGCATGGTCATGTGATGATGACAAAACAGGACACAAAAAAAAGACACAGAGAAAGAGCTGAAAGGATGACAATGAGGTCTCATGGTGGGATCCATGACAGGAAGGTGGGACATGCTGAGAGGTGGATGAATGACAGAGTCTGGGGCAGCGCTGGTTGCCTGTTTGTCTATGGAACACATTACAACTGGCTTTGAATGAGTCAATGCAGAAAACCACGTTCTGAGTGTTGGGAATTGGTCAGGAGTGTGTTGTGAGGACAGTTGATGATTTCTAAGCATGCAGATTTTAAGGACTGGTGTTAAGGTGGAAGGGGGTGGGGTTCTGGGCTGTAGGAAGTCAATCCTCAATGGGCGCAGGCAAGAAGGGCCAATCAGGATGTGGATGTCTGTCTTAAAGGAACAGTTTGACCATAAATAACAGTTCTGTCATTTTTCAACCTCAAACCCATTCATTTTCTGAAATTTTTCTGAAAAGGGACAGAGGCTGTCAAGCTCCAACAAGGACAAAAAATGCACCGTATATTCTGAGACTCATTCCGAAGACATACAGTATAACTTTATGAAGAAGATGACAAGACATTATTTTTTGAAAATTATATTTTCATCTACATACATCTAAATATAACGTATCAAGAAGCATCCCTCCAGGTTTGACATGACCAACATGCATTGATGTGCCGTATTTCAGTGTACATGGTCAATAATTTGTATCCATATGATTAGAGGTTTTAAGTCTCTATTTTGATGAGTCATCTCATTTGCATACATTCAAATAGGTCAAAGATGGTAAAAGTGTTATTTTTAAATGCACAAGGTCAATATTGATAGATTTATGGTGGTTTTTGTCATTTTGGGAGCTTGACATAATGCAAGTTTGGAATGACATAGGGGTGAGTAACAGAATTTTATTTATAGGTGAACCCTTCCTTTAAGATCAGGCACTGTTTGCCCTCCTGTCTTCAGTTGTAGACTGGAGGACGCTAGAACAACATTGAGTGTGCGTGTTCATAGCAATCTGTCTGTACTATTTGTGTTTATGATTTGTGTGTATACACACGACTCTGACTGGCCCCTTTAGAGGACTCCACCAATCAGAGATTGGGAGCGAGTGCAAATGTCACAGAGAAATTAAATAAATAAGCAAAGGACAAAGATATCAATAATCCACTACCTCTAATGTGAACACTACAGTAACCATAAAAAAGCACTGGGGTTACTATTAATGTTTGAAACCAATAAAGAAAGGAAAACAACGGAACAGAAGGAAATTTCACACGGATAATACCATGCATGCGGATGACAGCTCGTGCGTTAGTGTGAGAGGACAGGAGCCAATAAGAGTAAAAGAAAGCAAGAGTGCAGGGGGAAGGAAAGCATGCAACTGGCATGAGGAGGAGAAAGGGACTCTAAATGGAAGGAAAAAAAAGAGTGACAGATGAAAGTGGAGTGGAGGCCAGTTTTGCATTGTTTAGTGACTCTTTTTATTCAGGGTTGCAGACGGGGTTGGTTCATGCTTGTTGTGGGGGGTCAAGGACGAGGAGATGCCATTGGCTGGCTGATTTAGGAGAGGTCAGGCAGGGGGGCGGGACTGGTGTACAGATTGGCTGGTCAAAGGGGAGGTTGTTTTCTGATTGGTGGGGGCGCTACCGTTGATCAGGCTGCAATTGAGAGGTGCGTTTAACCCGTTTATACCCTTGCATTCGTTAGTAGATTTGCTTGATTTCAGTCAGAATCACCCTTTAAATTGCAGACAAGACAGGCAATCAGTAACTTTCACCAGAGAGGCAGAAGGAAGAGCAGGGAGCCCATGAGACACGCCACACAAGGGGGATCCTAAAGGAGCGCTAAACACAGGGAAAGACCAGACTCACACAGCACAGCTAAACACACACACAGACTACAGCGAGGGTCCAGAGAGACAGAGAGAGAGGTTGAGGAGGAGGAGAAAGAAAGAAGGAGGGAGACAGGGATGGGTGGGAGCAGTCTTTACACTCCTCTTCTGGTCCCCGCGGCCGTTTGCTGTCGCTCCAAGTGGAGGCTGGAAAGGAAGAGTTGATTGACTTTGACAGGAGTGAGTTTGGCTCCGGGCTCTAAGCTGCCAGAGAGAGACCAATCCAGTGTACGGCAATCAGCAGGTACAACAGACACACACTTTTGTGCTTATATGCTCCTGTGGCCAATGGAAAAGTGTGTGTAGGTGTGTCAGTTTTAATGTCAGGACACAAAGCTGTGTAACAGTTTCATATTCATTTAAATGATGCTAAATGGTAACTATTTAAAGTGACTGTACACACACTATTGTGTTGTCACAGACCTGCATGAACTATAAGATGTTTCCATACAATAAAAGTCAAAGGGGTTCAAACAGCAGGGGATCCCAACTGACTTTTATTGTGTTCAAAATATATATTTTTTATTTTCAGGTGGTAACACTTTATTTTGATGGTTAAAATTAAAATCCATTAAATTAGTAATTTTGCACGTACATATAAACAACTTCTACTACTATTAATTAACAGATCATTTTAACATGAGTTTTCATTCTAAGGTGAACTGTTTAACAACCACATTTAAAGATATAGAGCGGGACAACTCATTTAAAAAACAATCACATGACCATAGCAGTACTTATTTCATCATGCTAACCTTCCTGTTATTGGACAATTCAGCTTGATGATGGAAAAATCAACCATGCATGATTATAAATCATACCGTGTGCACCTTTGAATACACTTCTGACAACATTAACGCCCCTGAAACATTTTAGCCTGAGCTTTTGATTGGTCACACTGCCAGTGTGGTAAAACTCAAGGTGTATAATTGTGTTTCCTGTCAGTTTCAGATGACTGATCACCCTATAGAAGCCCATTTGATCCAACTAAAGCCAACTACAAGATCTCTATCCCACATTACAACGTTTTAGTCCCGGCTCCTTCTGTCTGGAAAGTTGACCTTGAATAATGATACAGACTGATCTAAATGTTATCCTGGGGGTGTATGTGCTATCGCAACAGGAGAAAACCAATGACGCCGTGGTCGTTTTCGAGAAAGTTCACTGAAGAGACAAGCCATGAGAGCCAAATGACATTAAAAAGATGCACTGCATGGCTTTCTCTAACTCATGTTGGCACGATGAGTTGTAAAAGCCGGTCAAACTTTAGAGAGGCCATGAGTTTCATCCTAAGAAAACAAGCATAAAACCAAACTTACCTGAAGTAGGTCATTTGTCTTCCCGCAAAAATCAAAAAGAAAGAGAGAGTTGAGAAAGAAAAGCCTTTACTCTTTGTTTCTGAAGTACCCCTGGATGCAGCAGTACCCGCATGGCGTATAAAGTTTTCCCTTTTAACAAACATGGCAGGACTCCACGGGCCAACTGGTTGGCTTTTCCGCCACTATCAGGATGATGAATGTGTTTTGCACACAGAGAGTTCAGCAATGAAATTTCCATCATCAAGCACATCTTCCCAAATCGACACGAGTACACACATCTCTCTCTCACCCAACCGGCCCTTTCTTTTTATTCTGGCTTATGCACATCAGAAGTCTCATTTTCTGCTCTAATAGTCGCTCAGGGGTGTGTGTGTGTGTGTGAGTGTGAGAGAAAGAGAGCATGAAAGCCAGAAGAGAAGATGAATGACCAAATTAGCCATGTCGCTCCCTGAGTGTCACAACTAATGGGCTTTTCCATCATTGAATTAGCCGCTAACTGCTAAAGCAAGCACTGGAGATCACCGCCATCCCTGAACCGCAAGGAATTGATGCTTCTATGGGTTGTGTATGGGCTGGGATTTGTAAATGAGATTTGAAACATAAGGCCAATCTCAATGTTTTTTTTTCTTCTTGACGTTGTCAAATAACATATTTGAATGTACGCAAATGCAAGTGACATTAGAGAGGAGTCTTTGGTCATTTGTAATCAATTTTAATTTCATATATTAAAAGTAATTGGTCTATAAACTACAAAAAATGCAAAAATTGGTAGAATTAACAACAACAACAAAAATAATCTGTCAGATAATAAGTTAAGCAAAAGTAAAAAAAATAATAATAATAATAATAATTTATATATATATATATATATATGACTAAATAAATAAATAAATAAAACATATAATAAACTATTAATACTACTACTACTAATAATAATTATTATTATTATTATTAAATTAATGAATTATAATTCAATATTTATTATTGTTATTACATAAATATTATATATATATATATATATATTAATTTATAAACAAATAAATAAATAAAACATAATAAACCACTACTATTACTACTACTACTACTAATGATAATAATCATAAATATTAAATATATTAATTTTTAAACAAATAAATAAAACATAATCTACTACTACTAATACTACTATTACTACTACTACTACTAATGATAATAATAATAATAATTATTATTATTATTATTATATAAATATAAAATATATGAATTTATTAATAAATAAAACACATAATAAACTACTAATACTACTACTAATAATAATAATAATAAATATTAAATATATTAATTTATAAATAAATAAAACATAATCAACTTCTACTAATACTAATACTATTACTACTACTAATAATAATAATAATAATAATAATAATTATTATTATTATTATTACATAAATATTAAATATATCAATTTATAAACAAATAAATAAATAAAATATAATAAACTACCAGTATTAATACTACTGCTACTACTACTACTAACAATAATAATAATTAATATTATTATTACATAAATAATAAATATATCAATTTATAAACAAATAAATAAAACATAATAAACTACCACTATTACTACTACTGCTACTACTACTACTAACAATAATAATAATTATTATTATTATTACATAAATATTAAATATATTCATTTATAAATAAATAAATAAATAAATAAAACATAATAAACTACTACTAATACTACTATTACTACTACTACTAATAATTATTATTATTATTATTATTATTACTATTATTATTATTATTACATACATATTAAATATATTAATTCATAAATAAATTAATTAATAACATAAATGTAAAACAGGCAAAAAATAAAGTTTCAAAACTATAGTCAGCATTATATTTAGCATATCATACATCCTTTAAAAAAATCTTATAAAAATAGATTAATAACACATCAAATTAAAAATTGCTTGCAAAATGAAATATAACTGGCAATGTATTCAATATATCATGTATTTTATATCATTATGAAAGCAGATCATACGTGTATTTGTGTACATTCAAACATGAAGCATTAGAAGAACCACACAGAAATCACAGCAGATTCATTTGCGTCTGCTTTTATACTGCTTTTCTGTTATGTTTTGCAGCTCAACAGTCTTCATTAAAAGAAAAAAACAATCAAATCTCTTCGCTGCATGTAAGACAGAAAATCATATGGGTTTTGCACAATATATGCGAGTTAGCAAATGATAACAGAATTCTCATTTTTGGTCAAACTACCTTTAAATTTGTACTCATAACAGTACGATCCTTCAACTGACATGCATTTGTTTATAAATCCACAAACCGTAAGGAAACTGTTTATTCCTGCATGCCAAATATAGACATGAGGTGTTCATCTATTTGACCAATCTTTGCATTACCATTCGCCAGCATTTGTATAAACACGACAAATACCATGTTTCCATGAAGAGTTTTGCTAGAAATGTGTTTGTGTATGAGAGACAGTAACTTACCAATGCAGGTCTTGCTGTCTGAGTGCAGGGCATATTTCTGATGACATCCACAAATGGGCCCCACGTCAGTGTCGTCGCACGTGTGTTGGCAACCACCATTTCCATAGTTACATGTCACTGGCAACACACAAGAACTGTGAGGAGGGCTACAAACACGAGTAGGCCGCCATGGACATAATTAAGGCAAACATATACTGTATACTGTACACTTCAGCCATTCAATTTAAGATACATCCAATTTATTTTGTTGATGTTGTTGATTTGGACAAAGAGACAGTATATCTTACACATCCACAATCCCCAAAAGTTGTGTAAAATGTAATGAAAATCAAGAGTTTGTGATTGGTTATTTCTCTTTAAGTCTTATTTAACTGATAAAAAAAAAACACTGATATTGATTTCCTTGTATTTTTATTGTATGATACTGGAACACAGTTGCCAATTAGTTAAAGTTAAAATGAATGACAGTTAGGGTAGCACAATATATTGCAATATTATCATTACCAACAACAAGATTATTGTGGGTTTATCAGACATACAGGTCAGTAGTACATGCTATCAATCCTGCTGTGGAGATATTGGTATTGCTGTATTTTGTAAATTGTTCTGTTTCTTATATGTTATGGAATATGTATTTTTTTTTGGACTATGAGTCTGTAATAAAGTTTGAATGAATGAATGAATAGTATATGCAATATACAGAACATATCCTAGACGTGTGATAAATTGCATTTATTTTATGCATAAAATGTTATGCATATATGGTTGTTTATCTAAATTTGACCAATTAGATGGAGCCTTACTATCTTTATCCCCACCTCCCCAGTAGTTGCTGTTCTGCTATTGGCTGGAGCGGCCCACAGGTGAAAATAAATACTTATGGCGGGAGTCGAGACGAGAGATGAAAACGACAAGAGTCAGAATATCTGCTGAGGTTTTCACTCATTTATAGTGTTTTAAAGACTAAATGTTTGCACCTTGTCTGAATTACATTGAATTAGATCTGAAAAATATCTATTACTTGTTTATTTTAATATCATTAAGTGAATTATTTAAAAACATAGCTAATGAAACTAGTATTTTTCTAGAGACAAGTTATATCGTAAAAAATATTGTTGTCGCAATGCTTAAGAACAATATCACAAATCGCATATTTTCCCAGGATCGTGCAGCCCTAATTACAGTACAGTTACAGTAATTCATTTTACAGTACATGCAGATTTTACTGTATTTTTGCATTTGGTAATTTTATGTATTTCTTCTCACTTTTATAGTATTACACCGCATTATACAATGCTGCAAAATATTACACTAATTGTAATAATTACTAAAACTATATTATGAACTTGCAATTTGGTTATATAGCAAAGGAGTTAGTAGATTGTCTGACTAACTTGAATGTTTTTGGTTAATATAAACACATTTTGATTTTGATGGCTCGTAAGAAGTTTCAACAGACAGAAAGGTTATTTATTATCCAAAATTAAGAAGTTTTAAAAATCCACAGTGAAGTGGTGATGCATGAGGGTTTCATGTTCGGCTATAAAAGAAGCATATTTTGGAGACAATTGTCAAAAAAGTCAAAACAATTGTTGTCAATTAATTAGAGAATTAATAAATCACATATCATTCATTACATTTAACAAAACATTTTTTCTGAATTGGGGTTGTAAAATATCCTGTAATGCTTGGACAACCAGGAGCCCAAGGACTTTGGTTTACGATTTTCCCACTTGTATTAAAATAGAAGAATGACGAATCGTAGATGAAAGTTCTCCAGATGTTCAGGCCAGAGCCACAGAACTATAACTAATACATCTTTGACAGATTGGTGGCCGAGGTGGTTTGTTTAAGGAGAGATCGGTATTAGAGGACAGACTAAAATCAATCTGAAAACCTGTTGTTTGGCTTTGATGCCACCAGCTGTTTTTCTTTGCCATGTATATTGAGAAGCCACTTGTGGGCGAAAGGAAAATCCCACTTGAAAGGACTGTCAGCTTGGATGAGATCAATACGTGGCATGATGACATTATAATTTGTAGCTACAATTGTTCTAATCATAAAGTGGCCATCTTTAAATGCACACCAAGTTTTTCATTTTATAAAAAGTTTTACACCTGAAGAAATGAATGGCACTTCAAACATGTTTAAAACTGACAGGCTAAACAAATTGGACATGACAGGAAACTATCAGACATTCATTCATTCATTCATTTTCTTTTCGGCTTAGTCCCTTTATTAATCTGGGGTCGCCACAGCGGAATGAACCGCCAACTTATCCAGCATATGTTTTACACAGCGGATGCCCTTCCAGCTGCAACCCATCACTGGGAAACTTCCATACAGACTCATTCACACTCATACTCATACACTACGGACAATTTAGCCTACCCAATTCACCTATAGCGCATGTCTTTGGACTGTAGGGGAAACCGGAGCACCCGGAGGAAATCCACGCGAACACGGGGAGAACATGCAAACTCCACACAGAAATGCCAACTGACCCAGCCGAGGCTCGAACCAGCGACCTTCTTGCTGTGAGGCGAACGTGCTACCCACTGCGCCACCGTGACGCCCATTATCAGACATGTTAAATAAATTAATCAGTGCATAAACGTGTCATCAATAAACAAATATATAGAGTTTTACGTTTGCATAACACTTCATTAACACTGAGAGGTGATAGAAAGCTAATTAAAAAATAACAATACCCATTTTCACCACAGTTGGCTATATATATATGGCTATATATTAATATTTATTATTATATATATTAATAATATATCTTATTATTAATATATCTTATTATTAACATATTATTATTATTAATTTATATTATTATTATTATATATAATAAAATATTATTATTATATGGCGCAATTAATTTTTTATTTTCTTTTTACTGAAGTATGTTCATACATGAATTACTGATTATGTTTTACTCTTCAAAAAAAAGCGAGAAAAAAATACTTTGATTTAAAAATATTAAACATTATCCAAAATCCCCTCTTTAAAAACCTTTTACTTTATTATGTCCAAAAAAAGTAACAAGAATTCTAAACCTGACATTATCCAGTGTTCAGATTTATGGGCAAGAAATATACAGAAGTTATATATATATATATATATACAGTCTTTTAAATACTAATTAAATAATGCCCTTTAAATTAGCATATTTAACCATAACATTTGAGGAAACTAATACCAAAAAAGTTTGCAATTCCTTAATGTAATCAGTCAAATGGGAAAGTATAGTGGTGACTATTAGCCCAAGTATTTTTACCTGCAGTGTCTTGCCTTAACAACATGTTTGGGAACAGAAAAAATATTCATAAGTTGAATGCATTGACTTAATACATACATTTGCAGTCGCGCTGATTTTCGGCCAGCTCAAACCCTGGCCGGCACTCACACGCCACCCCGCCTTTGGTAGTTTCTCTGCAGATATGGGCACAACCGTGGTCCTTATTCATACAGTTCATCCCATCTGCCGAAAGAAAGACAGAACGCTGAGTTACAGTCGTGTAATCGTCCCATTACAAACACTCCTCTGACAGGCTCCTGGAGATGAGCGTGTGATTTTTATGAGTGGTGTAAATTAGTTTAATGTTTCTGCCACAGGAGCTTTTTTTTCACACACAGAACAACACTGACACCGGCTGACCTGTGGAAGCCAACACAAAGACTCTCTCCACGGACAACACGCTCGGCAAACATCTAAAGGCCTTTTTTTCTTTATTCATTTCTCCCCAGTTTCTCCTGAGATTGCAAAATCTCTCCTCCTGTTTCACCCACAGGAATAATTCAACCCCCAGTGAAAATTCTGTCGTCATTTCCTCACCCTTTTATCAGTCCAAACTCATCTGACTTACTTTCTTCCAGAGCAGATTAAAATGAAGAACATACAGGCAATTCTTACATATATGTACTAAGTCGTTTTAAAAGTAATATATTACAATCTTAAGTCACTTTAATATAAAAGTAACTCACTTTTATTCATCAGGGGTCGCCACAGCGGAATGAACCGCCAACTTATCCAGCATATGTTTTACACAGCGGATGCCCTTCCAGCTGCAACCCAGTACTGGGAAACATCCATACACACTCATTCACACACATACACTACGGCCAATTTAGTTCATTCAATTCACCTATACCGCATGTCTTTGGACTGTAGGGGAAACCCTGAGGAAACCCACGCCAACACGGGGAGAACATGCATACTCCACACGCCAACTGACCCAGCGGGGACTCGAACCAGTGACCTTCTTGCTGTGAGGTGACAGTGTTAACCACTAAGCCATCGTGTTGCCTTCTTTACAGTTCACTACTGTAATATGCACTGCAATGTGGGTCATTTTAAATCTTTTACAGTAACAGTAACTTACTGCATATTAGGAATTTGCGATATTCTACTGTAATCAAAGGAGTCAAGTACTGCTACTGTAGTTGAAGACAAAAATTAGACAGTTAATGAAAATAAATTGTCACTTGTTTGGAATTTATTAAATAGTAAATACTAAAAATAGTGTCAAATGTAAATAAATTACAGTAAAAGTACTGTAAGAATGGTTATACTGTAAAATTAAAATGTGATAAAGGGCATTTTAGTAAGTTACTGTAAAGGGGCAGTTGCGGTAACTTGCTGGCAACAGTGCTACCAGTAAGTTACTGCAAAGATACAATAAAATGTCTAAGTGTATTTACTTTTAAGGAAAGTATTGTGAAAGTGTGTGTTGTGTTTATTTGCATGTCTTTTTAGGATTAGGATTGGCTTAAGATTGTAATATATGACTTTTATATTACGGCAATTCACATTATTTTTTTATCTTTTATTGGATCCAGTTCAGCCGAAAACTATATAAATTAAAATAAATAAAAAACAATTTATTCATTTCAGCTCAAGTTTGAACAACTTTTTATGCTGTTATGGTATCTTTGTGCCGTCTTCAAAGCTCAAAAACATTTACAATCATAAGGAACTATTTAAATGTGCAATGTAACATAATTAGTTGGATAATTAACTCTTTTTTTTTGGTGAATGAATTTGATTTATTTAACAGGGACATGCACAAAAATAACATTAACCTCAAAAAGGAAAGATGCATTGTGCCAGGTTGTAGCAAGATTGCTATTTTCCACCTGCAGTCCCTGGACAGGTAAGAATTAAAACAATAAAAACCAATTAATTAAAAAGTCAGTTTAAAACACTCAGGCATAATCACATATAAACTAAAACAATGACAAATCCAAAAACTTCTCACTCAGTGTGTACAAATTTGATTTGACAGAAACCACCTCCTAGTCAGGCGTGAAAACATCTTATAATTTGTACATGTAATTATTTCTGTTGGGAGAGAATTCCATAGATTTGTGGCTTTATAAATAAAAGAAGATTGACCAAAAGAGGTTTTACGTCTAGGGACAATACATTCCCCTCTTACCATAGAACGTGTCATTCGCGATGTTTTCTCTACTTTGGAATTTAAAAAAGAAAATAAAAAATTTAACGATGGAGCAGAAAGATTGTGAATAATTTTAAAAATAAAACAAATATTGGAATATTTAATAATATTATCAAAACTTAAGAGACTATGTTTTTTTAAAATATTACAATGATGGTACAAACGAGGCTTTTTATCATGAATTTTAAGTGCTCTCTTGTATAATGATTCCAGCGATGTTAGAGATGATTTACATGCCTGAGACCAGCTCGTTATACAGTACAACAAATGTGGAACAATCATAGTATTTAAATACATACCAGAGGCCTTATAAGTCAGACAATCTCTAATATGTATAAAATTTCTTAATTTCTGGTATTTATACAAATAAATATATACAAAGACATATATATAACTTCATATATATTAAATATATGATTTAGTTTCTTTAGTTACACATATACATAAATGAAATTAAAATGAAATATATATTGAGAAAAGTTTTGATCCACTTCAAATGTTATAAATAGCAGTCACAACATTTGAAGTGGATCAAAACATTTCATCAAAGTTGTCCTAAAACTATATAACAACACCCATTCTTGTCCAAATGTTGAATACTTTGTATATAAACTTATACTCATAAAACATTGAATAAGCATAACACTGTAAAAAAAAAAAGCTTGGTTCCACACAATCGATTTGTGTTGGGACAACATGAAGGAATTAAATTAACTTTAACGTTTTTACAAATTTAAGTGGATTGAACATTAAACAATTGAGCTGTGCCCTAAAAAAATCTATAATTGTGTTGTTTCAGCTTATTTTAAATAAGTAGTTTGAACAAACAGCAAACCTAATTTTTTGAGTCTAGGCCAATTTTCAATTTAAAAATGACAAAAATTCCAATTGGCTCTTTCCTTTCCCTCTGATCTCACAAGCAGAATATACCACAGTTATCTAACAGCATCTTTTTACCATCCAAAGTGAAACCTCCAAGTTTCCTAAACAAAACGATAACATAAAAGGGCAGAATAAAGGACAAGGCAGACAAGGAAAGACAGAGAGGAACTGTAGGGCTCCTCTAATGGACATCCTCCTCATCTTCAGGCCAAACAATGACTGAAGAATGTGTGTGTACACAAAAGCAAGTCTCCAGGGAAACATGGCGGCTCTTGCATCTCTGCCGCCTCTTCACGAGTGCCAAGTGCTCTCAGGACGGAGCCTAAAGTGGCCTGCTTTTCTGCCGGCGTCTCGGAGGACACCTTGATGTGCCTAATTAACGTGAATTCTGGAGAGCTCGTCAAACCTTTAAACCACAAAAAAGACCTGCTGCATTTCTCACCCAACAGCATTTTAACCCTTGTGCGACTATTTAGAAAAGTTACACATGGGCCCACAAAGGATGTCTGTGACCAAAAAAGTATGTGACATGTTTTAATATGGGTATCCGCTGTGTAAATCATATGCCAGAGTTGGTGGTTCATTCATCAACCAATAATAAATCAAGGACTAAGCCGAAGGAAAATGAATAATATTTTTCTACATTTTCACTATATGGATTTCTTTACTAGCATCTGCCTTGATTATTACTATGAAACATGGGTTAATTTGATAGATTTTAATCCTCACAGTATGTTTTCAGTTTTTATTTCTAAAAAACACTACAACTATGTTATGTTGTATATATATATATATATATAGTCAGTGATCAGAAACAACATAAATTTTGATGCAATTGTAATGTCTGGTGTCACATTAAAAAATTAGATTCACACATACACACAAATGATATTCGACACAACACTTTCACATAATTATAATAATTATATCATTTCAATTAATTTTCTCTGCAGTGCTTAAAGGAATAAACCAAGAAAATTAGTGTATTTAAAAAAATATTTACACATTTCTAAAATATATATATATAAAGCCTTGCACTGCAAAAAATGCTTTTCTTATACAGATTTTTTGTCTTGTTTCTAGTCGAAATATCTAACATTTTAATGTTTTAAGAAATAATGTCGCAAAATTAAGTGAGTTTTTCCCTAAAGCAACAAAATAATCTGCCAATGGGGTAAGGAAATTAATCTTGTTTTTCCTTATGACATAAGATTATTTTGATATTCAAACTTAATTTTGGCATATTATTTCTGAAAACAAGACAATATTTTTTACTCGTCTAGAAAATGCTTCTTGATTTAAGAAATTTGAGATATTTGGACTAGAAACAAGACAAAAAATCTAAGTAAGAAAAGCATTTTTTTGCAGTGTGCCAACAAAAATGGAAGCCTGTAACAAATGTATGAATATTCATTTAAATGACACTGTGTATTAAATATTCAAATTTTTCATCGGGGACATTTTTGTCCTGAAGGTCTAAAAAATAACACAATCATTACTATACTGTATTATACTTTCATGACTAATAATAGGGCAACTAGGGGAGAGTGGGGCACAAAGTAACACTTTTTGGTTTGGGCCAAATAATGAAGTATTGGGAATAGACAAACCATTTTTTTTTACTAACAACACACCAGCCTTTCCTACAATAGAGCACTGGTTGTATGATCGCCGGACCTATGGTTTCTGTGCAGTATTGCCAAAAGTGCCAGTAAAAATGTTACTATTTAGCCCACCTGCGGGGCAAGTTGTAACAGACAGAGGGTTAGTTGTAACACATGCTTAAAAAGTCAGATTTCACACAATTAATTTAAATTCAGTTTACTTTAAACAGTATATTTCCTCAGTACTTAACTCAATTTTTTTTTTATTCTACATAGCACAGCATCTATTGGATAAACACATTTGGATTTATTTGCATTATTATCCATTATTATACAATGCATTTATTTGCATTATAAACTATATATGTTCTATTGAAAATTTTTATTTATTTAAACAGTTCTTAACATTCACACTCAAAATTCTAAAATTATTTTGTTCATTAATTGGTGTCCAACAGTGTGTGTCTTATTTGTAATACCCTGTTTCAACTAACCCCGCTGTGTCATGTTTTACTCAAAACTGGATAGCAGTCACTGTGTTTTTTACATCTTTCAAAATGGTTCCATCTTTTAGCCTAGAAGACGGTACACTGTAAACCCCAATAAGTTGAGACTACTTAAATTATTTCAGGATAGTGATTCCCCCAGTTCCTTTGAGTAATGGGAAATCGACAACTTAATTAATTGAGTTGACCAAATGAATTTACTTAAATGTTTAATTACAGATAACTTAAAATGGCTAATAGACTAAACTTCCAAATTTTTCAGCTTTTATATTCTTTACTTACTTACTCCCAGGGCCGTTTATATCGAAGTTGATATTTAGCCACACCATGTTGGTGTTTCGTAACATCTCATTTTTACAAGGTGAGTCGTTAGCCCAACGCTCAACTCCCAACCTGGAGGACCAGGACATACACTACGGACAATTTAGCTTACCCAATTCACCTACAGCGCATGTCTTTGGGGGAAACCGGAGCACCTGGAGGAAACCCACACGAACACAGGGAGAGCATGCAAACTCCACACAGAAATGCCAACTGACCCAGCCGGGACTCGAACCAGCGACCTTTTTGCTGTGAGGCGACAGTGCTAGCCACTGTGCCACTGTGTCACTCTAAAGAAAAATGTATATAAGCATTTAAATATCTACTTACTAATTTAACTTTTCTCTTTCGTCAGATGGGTTTAGGTAGTACCTCTGTCCTGCTGCGCTTCCGCAAAATTCAGCATCACAAGCAAAATGAACACCTTGTGTCATATTGTCAGGTGTCTGTTCCATGTTGTCGTCATGTGATCCCTTTGTTCTGTTTTCCCGCCGTTTCCTATTGATTGTTTTCACCTGTGTGTCATTATCCTGTGTGTGTATATCTACCCCTTAGTCTGTCTCCTTCATGGTCCAGTATTGTATTGCCACAGTGTGTTGTCCATGGTCCTGTGTCTCCGTCTTCCCGTGTCTCCATCTGCCAGTGAGTGTTATATTAATAAATCTTCGTGTTTGATAACTTCCGTGTTTCGTGCCTTTGTGTGCAGAGCGCACCGTGACAGAATACTCGACCAAAACAGTTTGCGGCGTACTTTCCCCCGTTTTTCTTTTTAGTCTTTTTTGCCCCAGTGTTTTCTTTTCCTCTCCCTCGTGTTCCCATGGACCCCATCGACAGCCCCTTATTTCTTCCCCTCCTGCTGGAGCAGGGGGAAAGCAGCCTCGAGGACCATACAAGACGGTCGTCCGAAGATGGTCCTCGGGGCAATATCGCCGCTAATGTGGAGTGGATTCTGGCGAGGAATGGAGCAACATTCATCGTCTGTAAGGAGGAAGAGCTCGCCAGCGCCACTCCCGACCCAGTGACCAGCCAAACACCACCCACCTGCAGGGAGCGTTTGCCAGAGCCCACCGCAGACGGAGAGCCACCCGCGGTGTACGAGCCATCGCCATCTAGAGCGACAGAGCGGAGTTTCACCGAGCAGGAGGAGCTCAACAGCCCGTCTGACCAGGTGTGTGAGCCGGCAACATCGCCTAAAGGGGGAGTCCTGGTGGACCTCAACGGCTCATGCGAGAGTCCCGTCCACCCCCCCTCTGCAGATGTGCAACCGCTGGACACTGGGAAGTTGCTCACCGACTTCTGGAGCGAAGTCAAGCCCCTTCCGCTGTTTCCAGACAGCAAAGACGTATCTCCGCGTCAACTGTTTCCACACAGTTTTTTAGTTCCTGAATTTCCCGATGCCCCAAGCTCCAGAGTCGTGAGTGACTTCCCACCCTCTTCACCTCTACTCACACCTATGACTGCAGCCAGTCAACCTGCTCCAGCGCTGCTGCAGTCAGCCAGCCCCCCAGCTCGCCCTCAAGCTCCAGAGGTGGAGCTCGCTCTGAGGTGCTGCCAGCCAGCATTGCCCTCTGGAGGGTGTCGCCCAGCGTCAGCTCCTCCAGCCTCCGAGCTACGGACTCCACCTCGGCCCTTCGACCCTTGTGCTCCGCATTGGTTCCCTCCTCCCTCATCTCCGCCGTGGACCGTCAGTCCACCAGCTTCACCAGGCTCCCTCGTCCCTCCGGCTCTGCCTTGGTCAGTCGTGGCCCTTCCTACACCTCTGGACTCCACTCCTCTGGCTGCGCCTCGTCGCTCCGTCCTGCCAGCTGCGTTGAGCTCCTCCTTCCCTCCAGCTACGCCTTGGTCCTCTGTCGCTCTGGCTCCGCCGTGGGCTTCCGGACCCCCGCCGTCGCCTCGCTCGGGTGAGCCGTCTGCTCCACCCCAGCCCTCTGGGACCTCGGCGTCACCTTCACCCTACGGCTCTCCGTCTCCTCCTTGGGCTCCACCGCCATCAGCGGCGTCTCCCTCAGTCGGCCCCCTGGAGTCGGCAGCCACTCCTCCTTCCATGGTCCCTTCCTTCCTCGACTCCGCCCTGGGCCGTCCTTCTGGCTGTGTCCTGGGTCTTCCTGCTCCAGCTCCCTTCCTGGTTCCTCCCTCCTGAAACTCCTCCCTGGCCCCTCCCCTCTCACCCTCCTTTATGTTATGTTGAAGGCGCGAGGTCGCGCCTTCAAAGGGGGGGGTAATGTCAAGTGTCTGTTCCATGTTGTCGTCATGTGATCCCTTTGTTCTGTTTTCCCGCCGTTTCCTATTGATTGTTTTCACCTGTGTGTCATTATCCTGTGTGTGTATATCTACCCCTTAGTCTGTCTCCTTCATGGTCCAGTATTGTATTGCCACAGTGTGTTGTCCATGTTCCTGTGTCTTCGTCTTCCCGTGTCTCCATCTGCCAGTGAGTGTTATATTAATAAATCTTTGTGTTTGATAACTTCCGTGTTTCGTGCCTTTGTGTGCAGAGCGCACCGTGACACATATAACATATATCAACCAATCAGCGCGGTTGTCAAGGCAGAATTTCAAGCACAACCAATCACTTTAAACAGAGACATGGTGAATCGTTTAAAGAAATAAAGAAATTTCTGAGAACTTAAAGTATTAATTACAAAATTTTTTTGCTGCCTAATGAGTAAGTTAAACACACCTGTTTAAGTTTTGATGCCAAAACTTGGTATTTTAAGTAATGTCAAGTTATATTAACTTAATATCTTTAGTAACGACAACAGCTGGGATTACAGTGTAGTCACAACAATTTAAGAATTTACTTACGGACTATAATAAAAAATACTTTTATGCTGCAAAAATGGTTTCTCCTGTGTTTCTCATCCAAATTTCAATAAATGGCAGGGTGACATCTGTGGTGAAAATCTCAGAAGCATGCCATGGTTAACCCTGAGCAAATACCTTAAAACTCTGTGTTACATTTTACCCCGCTTTACTTTGTGCCCCCGTGCTCACCTATATATATATAGTGGAAATGAGCCCAAATATTGAAATTTCAAACAAATTCTCCAAAATGACAGCCAAAATTATCAGAGAAACTAAAATGAGGATTAAACACCTAAAAGGTTTAAACACCTTTACTGTGATGGGCAGATTAATACTAGAGTGAGATTTAATTGGGTTGCACAGAGTTCGGTGGGGTTTTAACTGGACGTGTTGGAGATCAAATAAGACCTTCAGGTTTTAAACATGCCACACGGCCGTCACAAGCACACAGACAGAAAGAGAAACTAAATATTGACCTTTCACCTCCTTCGTTTGTGTATATCCACTGCAGCGCTCGTAAAAAAAAGTGGGAGAAAATGGCAAACGAACGCTTGGCAGAGAAAAAGACAGCAGGCTCATGCACATACGTGTTTAATAGCGGTGTCTGTATGCGCTGTTACCCATAAACCCACCACTTAAAATAAGTGCTCTAAAAGCCCCAAATGCAATGTCAAAAGGGAAGCCACCTTTTAAAGTCGAACGTATAATAATTTATACGGCGATCGCAGTACAGCTTAACCCGGTGTTTCTTCTGGCCCAACAAAAAGCGGGCTCAGATGTCCATAGATGGAAATAATAAGATGGAATTTGTCTTTGTAGCTCTAAATGTCATCGTAATGTGGATAAATCTGAAATAAAAGAGCTTTGATAAGGGCCTCCCCATCTGACAGCTCTTTATAAGGGTGGAAAACTTTTGTTTTAGCGGGTAAGGATGACAAAGGAACATTCTGGAGGAGTCCAGAGGCTTGCTAAAAAAAAAAAAATGATTTAGACCGCTTCCGACAGCGTGTTTAGTGCATTCACATAAATTTAGTGAATGTTAAGAACGTGTGCAAGTTTCTGACAAAAAAGTTAATCCATCATTTCAGTCCAATCTAAAGCATTTGCTTAGCACTTTCATTATTTCATATGCAAAAAGTACAGTAGCATGATAAATTGTGGCATCCTATTAAATAATAAAGAGGTGAGAAAGGCTTAAAAGGGTCATGAAAACGAAATTATGACTTATGTTTTAAACGTGTTTCTGATTGGTGAAATTATTAGGCATGTAGACTGATTTAACTTCATATTTAAAAAAGAGTATACTTGTGCAACTTTCTGACAATGAAAAAAGTAGCAAATTTCTTATGTACGCGATTAGTTGACTTCATCTTAAAAAGTGAGCAAACTCATTGCTTTTAATGTGATTGGTTGACTTTACTTTAAAAAGTGGGTAAACTTGTTGCTTTTAATGTGATTCGTTGACTTTACTTTAAAAAGTGAGTAAACTCATTGGTTTTAATGCGATTAGTTGGCTATTTTAAAAAGTGGGTAAACCTATTGCTATAAATGCGACTAGTTGACTTTACTTTAAAAAGAGAGTAAACCCATTGCTTTTAA
>CAIGQV010019029.1:11855628-11874679 GCA_903798115.1 Danio jaintianensis | reverse complement strand
GAACAGAAGTGAAATGAACTCAAAGTGAACAGAAGTGTAGCAAAGTGTACAGAACAGAAGTGAAATGAACTCAAAGTGAACAGAACAAAGGTGAAATGAACTCAAAGTGAACAGAAGTGTAAAAATGTGAACAGAACAAAGGTGAAATGAACTCAAAGTGAACAAAGGTGTTGAAATGTGTTCAGAACAGAAGTGAAATGAACTCAAAGTGATCAGATGTGTAGCAAAGTGTACAGAACAGAAGAGAAATCAACTCAATGTGAACAGAACAGAAGTATAGTAACGTAACAGAAGTGAAATGAACTCAAAGTGAACAGAGCAGAAGTATAGCGACATCAACAGAAGCAAAGCCAACTGAAACAAACAGAAAAGAGCAAAACAAAACAAAAGAGAAGTGAACTTCATAAGTAAAATGAAACTCGAGTGAAGGGAACAGAACAAAAGTGAAGCACAGTCAAGTAAACTGAACTGAAGCAAAAGAGAAGAGGTGAACAGAAGTGACCTGATTTGAACTGAACTAAAATGAAGTGAAGCGAACACAACAGAAGAGAAACACACTCTCGTTTAAAGTGCATAGCTGTTATAATTCGAACTACTCAAGCTTTCTCCTCCCATTCTGATGTTGGAGTGAGAGTGGAAAAGCAGCCAAAAGATAAATAAACAGCAGCGGCTGCACAGGCATTCATAAAAAATGGACCAAATGATCAACACATTGAGTCCAGCTGCCTGTACAGAGAGAGAAAACAAATAAGAATGGAAATTAAACTGTAAAGTAAATGGCTTTTTAATCAGCTCCCCATTAGCCAATCTTAAATCAATTAAAGCTTCAACTTGTTAACATGTGGCGATCTGAAATGACTTCCTACACAAGACAAGCCGCAGCGCTGATTTCTGTACCCTTTCAAAGAGCATGCGGTTTGGTTAGCGCTCAGTGGGTTTGTTTGAACACAGGCTGTCAGTGTGTGTGTGTGTGTGCGTGTGTTTATGCACAGCAAAATCAGAAATCATAAAGGCAGGCATGATTTTTGTTGCTCGTTCAAACTACTTATGTAAAATGAGAGGAAACAAAACAATTCTTGAGATTTTTGGGGGGACAACTTAATTGTTTTAGGTTCAATCCACTTAAATTGGTTAAGTGAGCTTTATCGATTTGTGTTGGAAAAACATTGAATTGTGTGGAAGCCGGCATTTTTTAGCTAGTAGTTCACATGTTTGATCACTCTTCCAGTTTTAAACATGGATTTAAAACTGAATATTGCTTTTATTAATATAGATGAAAACAATAAAATTGTCCCAAGAACAGTGAATAGAAGTTAGATGCTTTCTAATAATTTGTTGCTGAAGTTGTTTTTAAATATGATACCAAATTATTCACAATAATAGTAAAAACGAAAATCAAGCAGCTTCATTTAAGTTTTGTTTACTACTTACTGTTACTAGTTATTGCTAACAAGTTTTTTTTAAGTTCACTTAATTTCATTCATTCATTTTCCTTCGGCTTAGTCCTTTTATTCATCAGGGGTCGCCACAGCGGAATGAACTGCCAACTTATCCAGCATATGTTTTACATAGTGGATGCCCTTCCAGCTGCAACCCAGTACTGAGAAACACCCATACACACTTATTCACACTTATACACTAAGGCCAATTTAGTTTATTAAATTCACCTATAGCGCATGTCTTTGGACTGTGGGGGAAACCGGAGCACCTGGAGGAAACCCACACCAACACGGGGAGAACATGCAAACTCCACACAGAAATGCCAACTGACACAGCCAGGACTAGCGACCTTCTTGCTGTGAGGCGACAGTGAGACACCATGTCACCTTCACTTAATTTCTCTATTGAAAATATTGCTTTGTTTATTCAAGTCAGTATAATCAAACACAGTGGGATTCAAATGAAGGTGTAGAACCATCTCAAGGATGATCAGAGGAAATGGACAGCACTTCAGTTAAATATAGGAGGGTCACAGCAAAGGGTCTGAATGTTTACGACCATGTGATATTTCAGTTTTTCTTTTTAATAAATCTGCAAAAAATGTGTTTTTCTATCAATATGGGGTGCTGTGTGAACATTAATGAGGACAAAAATGAACCTAAATGACTTTAGCAAATGGCTGCAATATAACAAAGAGTGAAATATTTAAGGGGGTCTGAATACTTTCCGTACCCACTGTGTATGTATATATATTTATATATTTATTTATTTTAATTTTATTTATTTATTTATGTATTTATTTATTTTTTGGCCAGATTATCATATTGGCTGGATGACTTGATTAAAAATAAATAAACTTAATATAATGCAATGTTTTTTAAAATATATTTTTGCCATATTTAATAAATGTCTACACAAACAATCCTCTTAGCTCAACTTAATTAAACTTAAATATATTTTTACACTTCCAATCAATTGTATTAATTGCCAATATTACAGTATATTATAGTTTTATTTTATGCTAGTTTAATTCAAATAATAATATTGTAATTTAAAGCATTTCTTCTTTCTTTTTTCCCACCTCTTTTTTTAGGAATTGACCATTGGTAAGAATAACAAATGTTTTTATTTGTTGTCAGGGTTATTTTTTTGTTGTCCACCAAAGATTGATTTGTTAACTCATCTGAAGTTAAACACTGCTGTCTTAAAATAAATAAAAATTACTGAAAACATTGCACTTTTTTATTTTATGCCAAACAAAAATCACAAAATGACAACATTTGTACATTAAATTTAAAGGTAATAACATAAGTAGTCATCACAGAAATCATTAATTATTTCTAAGCGAACAAGAAAAGGTTAAGCAATGCATACTCTGAGAAAATTAAATAAAAAGAGAATGTCAGAAGAACCAAAAAAAAAAGTAGATTACCGGAAAAGGTCATGATAAGCATGATTCATTTAACCTTTGGAGAAGGTCAATAGTTCTTGTGGTTTCACTTCCATCTGAACTTGCCATAATGCGCACAGATGCCATTGAGAAACATGAGTGGTGCCATGACAACACATCATATGACGTTAAAGCTCCAATGAGAACGAATGAGGTTTTGAAGGAGCAAACAAACACACACAGATGATGTGTGAATGAGAAACATCGACATGCAGACAGGAGAGAAATGCATGAGGAGGAAACATGACAAAGCGCCATATGACGACATCTCAAAGAAGTGTTGCGAGTTTAATAAGCTCCAACAAAACGCATAGAGTGAGGGAGGGACAACTTGAAATTACTTTAACTGGCAGTAAACTTTACGCCACAAATGCTATTGAACCAGAAACATTCTTTTAGCCTCTCACACAAAGATTAAAGAGCAGGTCACGTGGTGTTTTAAGTGTAATAACATTGAGTTGGAGTCCCACACAACAGATTTAAATGCATCTAAGAATCATTGGTGACACTTTAGTTTAAGGACCAATTAACTAGTGTCTAATTACCTGCCTGTTATTAAAATATTGCCAGTTTATTAGTACTTATGAAGTATATATTTTGCATGATCGTATACCAGATCTCTAATTATGCCTAATTCTATATCTACTACCTTAATAACTATTAATAAGTGGCAAATTAGGATTTTATTGAGGCATTTTCGTGAGGAATTTGCAATGATTTTAATGCGGTTCATTTGAATTAAGCCAACTCTGGTCTGATTGGTCAGCTAGCCAGGCCTGTTTTGATTGGTCTTTCTGTAACTATTCAGTGTCAGAAATGATTTCAGAGTGTTCAATTTAGAAAAAAGGCGGGATTATGCAAATTTATTACTTTGATCTTGTTGACATGGTAAAGTCTAGAGGGGATACAGGTGCAGATACTCAGCATAACAATATAACATACTGTGAGGGTTGGATTTAGGGTTGGGGTAGGGGTAGAGATTAATAAAATACAATTTAATGGGTAATTTAATAAATAATTTGATTTATACTCGGTATAATTACTGTTCTTACATTACCGTGAGGGTTGGGTTTAGGGTTGGGGTAGACGTAAAAAAAATATAATGGGTAATTTAATAAATAATATGAAAAATACTTGGTATTATTGCTGTTTTGACATTACTGTGAGGGTTGGGTTTAGGGTTGGGTAGACATTAATAAAATATAATGGGTAATTTAATAAGTAATATGCAGAATTCTTGGTATAATTACTGTTTTGGCATTACTGTGAGGGGTAGGTTTAAGGTTGGGGTAGGGGTAGACGTTAATGAAACACAATTAATTGATAATTCAATAAATTATATAAATGATTCTCATTTACTTCCGGTCACAGCTGTATCCCTTTTAGCAACAACCTGTTTACGTTGATCAGTAGCAAGCAAAAGATTGAAAGTATAGCAACTTTCATTTGAGAGACAATGGGTCTCATTCACTAAACCAACGTTTTCATGAATAAATCATGACTCATCAAAAACTTTAGAAATTAGAAATGTAAAAATTCAAGAACAACTTATACCACACATATGCAATAATCATATAAGCATGTACATAATACCTACATAAAATAATACAATAAAATAAATCATTACTTATAGGGTCGGTGAAAAGTTTCCATAAAATGTGCGTATCAGTATGAAATTCATATACAACTATTAGTGAATAAGACCCAATATCTTTATTTATCATGCACTTTTTTTTATTAAATGTTTGCAGATGGTTTACATTGAAGGACAAACTGCAAATGTGATATTTTTGGAAAAAATTGTGCAAGCTGCTCTTTAAAGTAAGTCAGAAAAGAGACAGCATGCAAGACAAAGAGAAGGACAGAGAAAGAGGAAAAAAAATCTCTTTTCTGTGTCAGTCTATTTCTAGGTTGAGGAGAGAGGGCTGAGACAAATTCAGACAGAACCAGATTACATCCAGGAGAGAGGACAGATCAGAAAAGAAGGGGAAGAAATAAAGAGAAATGTAGCGAGTCCGAGACAGAAAACTGGAAGCGGAGGGAAAGACATAACAAGAAGAGAAGAAGGAGGGAGGGTTTGAACAGGAGAGCCCCTTCAGTGCTGCTGATGGCCCTCTACGGCCTTGTCTTAGTTCCCAGAGCCATCATTTAGACTTGTATTTGAGACATTCCACAATAAAGATGTCAAATAGAAGGCAAGTCTATCGCCTCTAGGGAAACAGCCTGGAGTTACTCCAACCAGACCCACAGCCAAGATAACCAAGAAAATACAGAGAGAGAGAGAGAGAGGGAGAGAGTGCAAAAGGACGGGAGAAAGAGAGAGAGAGAGATTTCAAGGGGACAAAGAAGGATGAAAAGTTAGACAAAGTGAAAAATGAAGATTTGATTATGAAGGAAAGGGTATTTACAGTTCTAACACAATGAATGTTATGGTAATGTCTTGTTTTTTGTTCTGTTGTTAGTTATTTTTGGACATTGTACTAAGGTAAACCATAGTGTTTTAATACATAAATTGTCAAATACAATATTAGTCATTAAAGGTGAGACATGTAATGTCCATGTCAACAATTAGTGATCTAATTGGTTCAAGACATTTAGAAGTTTCTACCTATGGGTTAAATTAGGCTTTCCAGTCTCTGTCAGTCCATTACCTTCACTGTATCTGTTCACCTCAGGGAACGTAACCAATTCGTCAAACAAAGTGATATTCCAAGATGGCGGTGCCCGAGCTCTAAAAGCTATGGTGCAACTTGCCCTTTTCTTTAAAATGGTTACATTAATCAATTTCATTACAGTGGAAATCAATTTACAAAATAATGTAAACTTGACCGACTGCTTCACTTTCACTTTAATAGGTTAAACCTTCATAGTCACTCAAATCCCTCAAATTGAACTAATTCATACAAAATCGCCAACCGGTGTGGACCTTCGTGGTGATGTTTTACCTACAAACTGTATCTTTTTGTATGTAAATTCATATGAAATCACCACATTCAGGAAACATATTAACTGAGAAATCATACGTTTTCACCAGTGAGACTTTAAAACTTCATACAAATTCATCTCCAGTTAATGGTGGGGAAAGTTAGTGGCTGAAAAATTTAGATATTTTAGTATCAGTCAGATCAAACAAACTTACATGAAATTTACTACAAACACAGGACATTTTTTCACAAATTTCACAAGATCAGGCTGGAAATTACCTACTTGTCATGTGAATACACTGCAAAAGTGATTAGTTACTTTACTTTTTAAATAAAATGAGTAAACTCACTGCCTTAAAAGCGAGTTGACTTTACTTAAAAAAGTAAATGTAAATCCATTGTAACTTCACTCAAAAAATGATGTTTGCTTTTTCTTCAAATTACTTATTTCAAAATAGGCTGAAACAACACAATTCTTGAGTAAAACTTAATTGTTTTATGTTCAATCCACTTAAATTTGTAAAGACTGAGTTAACTTAATTGCTTCATGTTGTCCCAACACAAATCGATTGTGTGGAACCCAGCATTTTTTTTTTACAGTGTTGGAACTGTTAAGTTGACTTAACTTAATTTTTGTGATGCACATGGTTTACTTAATAATTTAATTATAATGATTTGCTTAATAATAATAATGATTTACTCTGAAAAAAAAAATTACTTATTTAAAATAAGCTGAAACAACACAATTCTTTTTTGTGGGGACAATTCAATTGTTTTATCTTCAATGCACTTAAATTTGTAAAAACGATTAAGTTAACTTAATCAATTTGGGTTGGGACAACATGAAGGAATTGTGTGGAACACTGCATTTTTTAAGTACATTGTACTTAATCATCTTACAGCAACAGTTTTTAAAACAATTTTACTCACATTTTTCAAGTAAAGTCAACTAATCTATTTTACAGTGTACTGTACGTTGTATTTAATTACTAATTTACTGTAAGTAATGCACTATAAATACTATATTACTATTTGACCTCTGATTGCACCATTGTTACCACTACCAGGTCTGCTTTGAAAGAGACACAAATTAGGAGAAAAAAAAACATTTAAGAAAACATGCATGTTGATATAGAAAGCTGAAGGAGGTGCTAAAGGTCCCTGAAGGTCCGAGCCCTGGTGTCCTGCTCTGGGATCCATCATCATTACAGCGTCTAATGAAAAATGATGACCTCAGCATCCTGAAACTCGGCTCAGCGCACATATTTGCTTTAGATTATGAAAGCAGAGAGGAGATGAGATGAGAGCAGTTCAAGTTCTTCACTCCAGCTGCTCAGAAACACACACCAGTCTTGTCGTCTCTCGCTCTTTATCTCTCTTGCAACATTGATGTTTGAAAGCGTAACACGTTGTCATTGTGATACTACAGAGCCACCACACTTCAGGTTGATAAGTCGCTTTCAAAACCAAACACACATCTGCACTCACTTATAATGCAGACAGGCCCGCTACAAAAAAACACACTTTTTAACGAATTCCTCAATCCCCACAGCAATCCAGCAAAAACCATGAGACCCGGCCCTCACTCTCCGGGTCGTGGAATTTCATCTTTGAACTATTTCAATAAATATGAGATGGCACGTTATTAATTTTCTCTCAGCCCTTTTCTTCCCCTGCTTCCATTTTTAACCGCTAACGTAAACATCGGACCTGCACTGCCGATTTATGGGAATTGGATGCGATTGCGCCACTGGTGACATTTGGGTGACATTTTTAAGAGATGAAAAATAATCGCACGGTTCCTGTTGGCGGGCTCCTGTCAGAACGGGGAATGGACTACTGGCGCTAGACGTGGCTCGGCTGGCCTTTTCCAAGGCGCTGCATGGAAAGATCGCGAAGGCAGATTTGTTTACATTTGCGAAGGGGGTCATTACAGAGGTCGTTAGCCGGGCAACGAGATGACGAGGGAGAAACTCATCTGTAAGTCCTTCAGGAGAGGCAACTGTGTGTGTGTGTGTATTTTTTTCTCTCTAGAGGCTTACCGAGACAGTTGTGCCCGTCGTCTGCCAGCATGAATCCGTCATAGCATGTGCACCTGTAGTTCCCGGGGATATTAATGCAGTCGTGAACACATCCACCATTGTAGTCGTTTTCACACTCGTCGATGTCTGAAAAATAAAGGAAAATCAGTCAATAAAGGTCAGACAAACATACTCAGATGCAAATAAGGACTGCAGCAATGCATTTAAAAGTGTTTTAGCTAGTTGCTGTACAATTAGAAAAATAGTTCATCAAAATAGTCATCCTCAAGCCATCCTCTTATGTCAGGCAAACAGAGTAGTAAGGATAGTTTTAAATTTTATCCTGGCTCTGTCATGCTGTATAATGATGTTGGACAGTGGTGTTTATTTTGAAGTTTTAAAAAGTGCATAAATCCATCGTAAAACTAATCCACATGCTGCCAGGTGGTTAATGTGTGTCTTATAAAGTGGATTGGTGTGTTTTTGTGACAAAAATAGGGTTTAAATAGAGTTTCTTAATTGTAAAAATGTCGCAAGAGATTTTTAATCAGGTTTAAATCAGGACTCTGTGCTGGCCATTTCATTATTTCAGTGATTACAGCTTTAAGAACTGCTTTATTAATTTTTTCATGTTTAATTCCTTGCATGAAAATTGATGGCTGATGAGTGATGAACGCTGAGAAGGAAATGCATGTTGAAGAAGGAGCACATTTGCATTCAATTTATAAGAACAAACTCATTCTGCAGAAAACACAACCAAGACATGACAATTCACCTCCACCTTTCATTGACCGCTTTACTAGCTTTACTAGGTTCAGTCTTTCCTCAGTTTGATGATGAACATAATGTTTCCCGTCAGACCCAAGTAAATTAAACTTGCTCTTGTCACTAAAGTGAACTTTGGACCAGTTCTCTATCCACACTACAAATTCTCTAAAATGTCAAAAAAAGATCTCTACATTGTTCAGCTCTGAACTGAGAGCAGCTGCAGAATTGAACTGACTGACCACCAATTCTCCATATTATCCTGTCCTTTCCTGCATTTGTCTTTTATGGGTGAAAGTGGTCAGAGTGGTTGCTCAAATTATTAACTCTTAGCAATGGTTAAATTCTGTTATTGATACTAAGAAGTTGTTAAAAACAAAGGTTTAAGAAGGGTTGACTTGCAAAACTTCATAGCTGCTGAGTTTGTACAGCAGAAACGTGTAAGTGTGGAAACTAAAATAAACACAGTATTTCTCCCTCTTTCACTCACACACTTGAAATCAGATAGACAGAAAGTGTCTGTTCTCTGCCAGACAATGATAGCGGGTATCTGCTTTGTGTTCTCTGCTACCTCGGAGTGTGATTTAATAAACCTGGCTTGTGCTCTTGGAGACATACGGCACAAACTAAAAATATCCACATTATTTCCCACAAAATCTCTCACAATCCACATTGTGCAACTGTGGCTATAAGGACATGGAGAACTGCATTTAAGAATGTTTTGTTTTTCTTTTTCTTCAAAAAAATAACAAATGTCTGTTCAGACAGGCAGAATCTTATACAGTAACACACACACTCACGCCACAAACAGACATACACTAAAAATTATGGAGGCATAAATACTTCACTAGTATTTTATTTATTTGTTGTTTATTTCCTTTGTCTATCAAAGAGTGTCGGTTTTGGCACACTGTGAGGAAAAGTGTCATCACAGTAGACAAACTCAGAGCCAACTCACCCCAAAAACATCCATAAACAACACTGTGGAACAAACAAAAAGTCTCATTACCACTTATCTAGTGAACATGCTTGCAAAGAGCAATAGGGGGGAAAGATAGATAGATGGATGCATATTTTAGACCACGTTTATTAGACCATCTGTATTTAACCCTACTGAAAGAAAAACTATAAAAACCATCATAGAATTTGTAATGGTTTTAACCCTTTATAGGGCAAGCATTGAAATACTGGGAGTTATTATAAGACTTATGGGTGGTTATTATAAGTATGGGTGTTTCCAAGTACTGGGTTGCAGCTGGAAGGGCATCCGCTGTGTAAAACATATGCTGGAAGAGTTGGCGGTTCATTCCGCTGTGGCGGCCCCTGATAAATAAGGGACTAAGCTGAAGGTAAATGAATGAAGAATTTAATAGAAACTGCAATGGGTCTCTACTGGTAAATGTTTATGCCTTTAAAAACTAAGGGAATGTGTCCCAAAACACACTAGAAACCATTACAAAGTACTGGTTTTGAATGGTTTGTATTGTTTTTTTAGCAGTGTAGCATTGACCTTTTCTAATCAGAACATAACTGCATCTTGTGTAAACAGGGCCTAAGAAAATGACTCAAGGTGATAATGTTTTTAGGTGTCTGTGTATGTGTTGTACCCATTAGCAAGGCTAACAAGGTGTATATGGAGTGTGAGGGGGACGGGTTGTTAAAAAAGGTGGATGGCTAGTTAGCGTCCAGCTGACATGCTTCCTGGCCCAGAGCTGTTGTTGATATGAGCCCGCAGCGAGCCGACAGGTCGTACTGCCATTTCTGCCGTCGACGCGCACAAATCTCTAATCGAAGGAGAAGTGTTTACGCTCAACATCCCATCAGACAGATTAAGCACCTCCGCTAACACCTCAGTGGGGGTTAAGCCTGCGGGGGGCAACACCTCAATGCTGGCTTTGGCCCAACAAAACATGCCCAAATCCCAAAGGGCTGAAAAACACATCATGAAGGGAGTGAAAGGTAGATGGAGGTTGTGCAATTTATATAACTACAGGAAAGTAAACATTGACACCTTGATATTGTGTGTTTCTGTATAGTTTACTAAAGGTGATTAGTATGACCAGAAAGCAGGCCAATATGAATGGGTTCCCTTCAGTTTACGGAGACAAGTACATTTTGAATTTAAGCTAAGAAAATATGATTCTATTTGTACATTTTTATAAATAAAGTGTTTGCTTTGAACTCTCTTGCAGAAGTCACACAATCATAAACTAGTCTGGGAATTCAACATCAAGACTTTAGGTTTAATATATGAAAGGCAGTTTCTCTCACATACTGTAATCGCAAATACATTTTCTTACATCGAGTGATACAAAAAAAATGATATTTTTTAATTGCATGTAGTATGGGTTGCAGCTGGAAAGGCATCCGTTGTGTAAAACATATGCTGAATAAGTTGGCGGTTCATTCCGCTGTGGCGACCCCAGATTAATAAAGGGACTAAACCGAAAAGAAAATTAATGAATGAATGAATAATTGCATGTAGTCTCTCAAGTCATATTTTATGATAAAACGGCATCCACTAAGATTTTAAATATGTTTACAATTTTTCTTAGCAAGGCTGCATTTGGTTCAGCTGTAAAAATATAGTAAAAGTAATTTTTTCTGGTTTTAATATATTTTAGAATTATTTTTGAATATTTTAAATTTTTTGTCTGGGAAGCAAAGCTGAATTTTCAGTAGCCATTATTTCAGTGTGAAGTCTAAAAGGAAAGCTGATTTGATGCTTGAGAAACTTTTTTTATTATTATTATCAATGTTGAAAACAGTTGTGTTGCTTAATAAATTTGCGGATACATTTTTTCAGCATTTATTCATTTTCCTTCGGCTTAGTCCCTTTATTAATCAAAGGTCGCCACAGCGGAATGAACCGCCAACTTATCCAGCATATGTTTTACACAGTGGATGCCCTTCCAGCTGCAACCCAGTACTGAGAAACACCCATACACACTCATTCACACACATACACTACGGCCAATTTAGTTTATTCAATTCACTTATAGCACATGTCTTTGGACTGTGGGGGAAACCGGAGCACCCGGAGGAAACCCACGTGAATACGGGGAGAACATGCACTCCACACAGAAATGCCAACTGGCCCAGCCGGGACTCGAACCAGCGACTTTCTTGCTGTGAGGCGACAGTGCTAACCACTGAGCCACCGTGCCACCTTTTTCAGCATTTATATAAAAAAAAATATTGTGTAATATTATAAATCAAACGCTTCATTCATTTAATGTGCTTTCACTGCATACAAGTATAATTTACTATTTTAAAAACTGCACATTTATGCCCAAAACTTTGAATAGTAGTGCATAATAATATTAAAACTATTAAAAAAGTGTTTTTATTCATTTAAATGTATTTTTTAGATTAATTAATCTAACACTGAAAACATATTTTGCTGCTTGTTCAAACTACTTATTTAAAATGAGCTAAAACAACACAATTCTTGAGATTTTTGGGGGACAACTTAATTGTTTTATGTTCAATCTACTTAAAGTCAACTTAATAAATTTTTATCGGGACAGCATGAATGAATTGCGTGGAACCCTGCATGTTTTACAGTCTATAACACAAAATTTCAACCCCCGTGTAAGGATTTGAAGCTTTTTTGAATGCCTGTATGTGAATGAAGCAGCAAAAAGAGACTGAAGTGTCCTGTGAGGGGAGGGTCAGAGATGAAGGGTGGGCATATTTTGGCAGCCAATCAGAGCATCGGCAGCTCTGTGACAAGTCCGCAGACACCAGGCAGACAATGGCCTAGTAATGGGTCGACACCTCCATCTCTCACTCCATTTATCCGTCTCCTCCTCACCACCCCCATCTCTTCTTCTCTCACTTTCTCATTGAAACTATACAAACACACACTCCTTCAGCTGTGACAAGTACCTGACCTCTTTTACAGACCGAGATACAAAAAAGAAAGGAGGTAAATTCTTAATTCTCTCCATAATAAACCAACAAATAGAGTCGCTTTTAAAAAGTTTGTTCAGTAATAAATAAACCCAACAGTGAAATCATCACACCAATCTATTGGGATTTGTGGTGATTAAGCTCCGCCCACTCAATTTGCATCATCAATTATACCTAAAATGCTCCCTTCGTCATGCCTCATGCCATTTCAAGTTATATAATTCTTCTTTTTTTAGGAGTTTTACATCCATTGGCCAAACAAAGTAAGCCCCGCCCTCCAACTCACGTCATTGGTTGAGTCGATGTTGCAGTGTCATGCTGGTCGGGACACTCAAATAAACAGAGCAATGTTTTGATAGAACCACAGAGCCGGTGTTTACATTTTTCGGAGATTCAACCTACAAAGGGCTTACTTATAGCTGTCTCCGAGGAAGTATTTATACTGACAAAAGTTTCTGTGGCTTTTTAATTTAATCGACTGTAGGAGATACTATTAGATGTTATTTGAAAGTGTAAGTCAGAAACGATATTTGCATGGTGGTGTGAAGTAACAAATTACAAATACTCAAATTACTGTAACTGAGTAGGGGTTTAAAAATGTAGTTATACTTTCATTTTGATTACATTTTTTGTGCTTTTACTCTACTATTTTCCTTCAAGCTGCAGTCACTACTTTATTATTTATTTTTTTGTCTATGGTGATTGGCTAAAGTAGAATAATCAGTAGTCGTCTTGTGATTCTTGTCCAATCAAATCGCACATCGCATCATACAGAACAACCAAAATACACAAAATCATTAGACGAAACGACGTTACACGACAGACTGTTTAGACAGGATACATTTTTTCAGCATTTATTTAAAACAAAAATATGTTGCAATATTATAAATCAAATGCTTTGTTCATTTAATGTGCTTTCACTGCATGAAAGTATAATTTACTATTTTAAAAACTGCATATTTATGCCTAGAGTAATATAGTGTATAATAATATTAAAACTATTTAAAAAGTTTTTTTATTAATTTTATTTAAAAAAAAAATTTAATTATAGCAAGCCACATCGTACACTCAAAAATGTTATGTAATAAATGTAACTACTTATTTAAAATGAGCTGAAACAATACTAATTTATTTATTTTTTCTTGTCTATAGTGATTGGCTAAAGTACAATAATCAGTTTTGTGATTCCCGTCCACATTGCACATTGCATCATACAGAACAACCAAATGACACAAAATCATTATACGAAATGACCGAGAGACTGTCTAGACTGCATGTCGCTGATGAGAAGATGATGGATGCCTACTGTATGATGACTGAAATCACCAAATGGCCTTAAACAATAACTAAATGCACTACAGAATGTTACGTTATCACACACACATGCACAAATTGCACGTAAACTCATCAACCTTTTCACAGCGTAATCCTCACTTCTCTTGAGTACTTTTAAAAGAGCTACTTTTTACTCATAGGCGGCACGGTGGCTCATTGGTTAGCACTGTCGCCTCACAGCAAGAAGGTCGCTGGTTCAAGTCCCGGCTGGACCAGTTGGCATTTCTGTGTGGACTTTGCATGTTCTCCCCGTGTTGGCGTGGGTTTCCTCCGGGTGCTCCGGTTTCCCCCACAGTCCAAAGACATGCACTATAAGTAAATTGGGTAAACAAAATTGGCCGTATGAGTGTGTGTGTGTGAATGTGAGAGTGTATGGGTGTTTCCCACTATTGGGTTGCGGCTGGAAGGGCATCTGCTGCGTAAAAACATATGCCAGAATAGTTGGCGGTTCATTCCGCTGGGGACTAATAAGGGACTAAGCTGAAGGAAAATGAATGACTTTTGACTAATACTTCAAGTAATGTTTACAAGAGATACTTTTACTCTACTTGCACTACATTTTTGGGGTAAGTAATGGCACTTTTACTTGAGTATGATTGTTCTGTACTCCAAAAACTATTTTATTGACATTATATAACTGTCCATCAACTTAAATAATTTTTCATATTACCTATATTACATATATCTATACGCACAAATCTAAAGCAGCACAATGATATTGATTTGTGATGACCATTAAGGGTTGCAGACAAGCTGACTGAATTTATTGAGCAGTTTCCACAATGTTATATACTTAAAGTATAATTAAAAACCCCAAAGGATGCCGATGATGCTCCTAAAGCTTCCTGAGTGAAATAAAAGCATCAATAAAAAGAGACAGAAATCAACGTACGTAAGTTTATGGCTCTAGAAAATACTCAAGTCATTTGATCTTAGAGTGTGCTCATATTTGGCAGACTCGCCAGTTCAGATCCTCGTTGGTGTATTGGCACTGTTTTGACTCCTTTACACATTTTATAAGCTCTCCGCAAGTTATTGACAAGCTATATACACATTTAGACCATTGTTTTTAGCTGTTTGTTTTTGTCAAAGTTACTTTAAAAATGATTGATGAATGATTGATTTAACAAAATTTGAGTATTATGTATAGTTTGTACACCTGGCAACAATGTGTGTAAATTGTATGTCTTTTAAGGTCACATACTAAGATCCAAATGTAACTTGAAATATTGTATGTTTCGGATCACCACTGATTACTTGCACACAGCCGTAGCTCATAAAGACTGATTAGTTGGACTATATATACACCTCACATTCTCACTGTCACAATCAGCTGCAATCTAGCAGTTGCAGATCGCTGGAGAACTACAAATCCCATCATGCACCTCACACACACACCAGTCCCAGTTCTCTCACTGATTGCACACACACAGCTGGAAGCTCATCATAGACTGATTACCAGGACTCTAAATACACCTCACATTCACAAACACAGTGCTGAGTCTTGTTATTGTAACAGCACGAAGCATTTTCTTGTCTTGTCCAGCCGTATTTTGACCCTTTGCCTTGTTTTATTGTTTACGTTGTTATTGTTACCCGTTTGACCGTTGCCTGTCTGACCATTCTCTGTTTAATAAATACTGGATGTGGATCCTCAACTCCGTTGCCAGAATACTATGTTACACTCACACACATTGCTGAGTCTTGTTCACCTGTAACATTACCAAGTGTTACTTCTATCTAGCCTTGCAGTGCCTTTTGATCCTTGCCTTGTTTATTGTTTATGCTGTTTGCCGCCTGCACCGACCTCTTTGCCTGTGAACACGACTATGCTTTTGGATTACCCTCATGATACCGTTTGCTCCTGTTTTGACCATTGCCTGCCTGACTAAGTTGTAAATAAACTGCATTTGGATTCCCTCTGATTGTACTCAAGTGAGTGTTAACAATAAACATAAAATAAAAAATTAAATAAAAATTATTGATGAATTTAGATCAGTTAAAAATGTTCTTTTTTAAACAAAACACTGATATATTTCTATAAATGTAATCTTTTCCCATGGTCTAACTAATTTTTGGGACTGGATTCTCTTAATAAAATATATACGTCTATTGACAAACCATTGCAATGTGAAATATTGATCACTTTTTTTTATCTGAAGAGGAACATTTATGCTAGTATGTTAAATATGGGGGCAACACAGTGGCTCAGTGGTTAGCACTGTCACCTCACAGCAAGAAGGTCACTGGTTCGATTTCCGGCTGGGTCAGTTGGCATTTCTGTGCAGAGTTTGCATGTTCTCCCCGTGTTGGCATGGGTTTCCTTCCTTCCTCCAGTTTTCCCCACAGTCCAAAGACATGTGCTATAGGTGAATTGAATAAACTAAATTGGCCGTATGTGTGAATGAGTGTGTATGGATGTTTCCCAGTACTGGGTTGCAGCTGGAAGGGCATCCGCTGTGTAAAACATATGCTGGATAAGTTGGCGGTTTATTCTGCTGTGGCGACCCCTGATGAATAAAGGGATTAAGCCGAAGGAAAATGAATGAATGAATGAATGTTAAATATGTAGGTTTAGTATATTTTGAGCATTGAGTTAATAAAATTAAATAATTAAAAGGATAATAATTAAAAGGATGTCTCTGATGATATGGTCCCATGATCTTAATCCAATGATGCATCAAAATTCAATTTCTCATTAATGTTACAAAAATATGATCAGATTTGTTTACATTCACTAATTAAAATGATCATATACAACATAGTTTAAGTTTTGAAATATAAATTATAACTGTTTTATTAAATAATAAGACATCAAAAATAGTATACTTGTTAATCTTTTGCTTCTTTGATTACTTTTACTGTCCTCTTTTGTACATCGCATTGGAAAACAAGCATCTGCCAAATGATTAAATGTAAATGCATCATGTCACAATTCAACAAACAATTAACTAACACTATTTGCTCAATAAACTGCTAATTAGCTGCTTGTTAATAGTTAGTAAGGTAGTAGTTGGGTACCTAAACAAAAGTGTCACCAACATCTTGCACAATAAACTTTTGAGCAATGGAAAATTCTATGCATCTTAAAGATTCCCAATGCAACCATAGATGCCAATCAAAAAAACCCTATATTACATATTAAAGAGATGAGTTACGAATCTCCTCATGTTCAACAGACTTCCCCAGCATGTAACAGCCTGATGTTTAGACAGACAACATGACTGCATTAGAGCGTTAGCAAGTGTTTTCTTAATTTTCTTCAAAGCCAAACACGCAGGGCTTTAATTAAAGGGTGGGTACGGGGGGTGTTAATGGGCTTTTCGCTTCAGACAAAACAGCCCCTCCATTGCCCACAATACACCACATTACACTGTGGACGGAATGTCCGCTCAGACAGTATAAGAGCGAGGAAAAAAATGCGCACATGCACGTTAACATGGAGTATTCGGTGTATAACTGACAGCCCCATTGCCCTGCCATTGAGACTGCGGTTTGAAGGTGGGAGGAAAAGGCTTCTGTAAAGTCCAGAACATTCCCCGTGTTTCCTTAGAGAAATAAAAAGATGTTGTTGTAGCCCACGCCGTCTGGCCTCAGACTGGAGGACGAAGCGCTAACTGAGGAGCAGTCTGGTGCAACGCCATTTCACATCCACCTAATTCATTAATGCAATTGAGAACGGGTGTAGGGTTTCATAATAGGTAGAGAGAGAGCACATTTCGGCCCTTTTCCTGAAACACAAGCTTCTCTCCTGCACATGTGAAATGAACAATGTAGAAGTGCACAGATGAAGAACGCAGAGTACAATAACAGGAAACAGCAGAGAAAAAGAGAGAGGGCAAAATTTGTGTTTTTCTTCTTTTAAAAGGTCTATCAATCTCATGCCATCTTTCTTATAATCTCTAATCTGACACTTATGCTCTTTTATGACCATGTGTTGTGTACTGCGTGTGTAAGTCACATCAGATATAAGTCTGTGTGTGTCTGTGTGTGTGTAGCTGTATTCTTCATGTTGTGGGGAACAAATGTCCCCAAAAGTATAGGAATACCAGTAAATTTTGATCTTGTAGGGTCATTTTATTTGGACCCCATGAGGATAAAGCTCATAAATCACATGAATGAAGTCTTTTGAAAATGTAAAAAGGGGGTTAGGGGTAAGGTTGGGGTAGGGGATAGAATATACAGTCTGTAGAGAATGGAAAGTTCCCATAAAGTTAGCTGTGTGTGTGTGTGTGTGTGTGTGTGTGTGTGTGTGTGTGTGTGTGTGTGTGTGCGTGCGTGTGTGTGTGTGTGTGTGTGTGTGTGTGTGTGTGTGTGTGTGTGTGTGCGTGTGTGCTGAATTAATTCAAAAATGCATCTTTGAATACATATTCATTCATTAATTTTCCTTCAGCTTAGTCCCTTTATTTATCAGGGGTCACCACAGCGGAATGAACCGCTAATTTATCCAGCATATGTTTTACACATCGGATGCCCTTCCAGCTGCAACCCAGTACTGCGAAACATCCATACACACTCATTCACACACATACACTATGGCCAATTTAGCTTACCCAATTCACCTATACCACATGTCTTTGGACTGTGGGAGAAACCGGAGCACCCGAAGGAAACCCACGTGAACACGGGGAGAACATGCAAACTCCACACAGAAATGCCAGCTGACCCAGCCGGGACTTGAACCAGCGACCTTCTTGACGTGAGGAGACAGTGCCACTGAGACACTGTGTCACCCAATACATATTCTTCCTGGGTTAATTAAAAAATAATAATAATAATAAAACAACTTGTATTATTTGTTTTGTTAATGTTTTGTGTATCTGCATGTGTATATTGTGTAATGAAAAATACTGATTAAGCAAAATGCATTGTAATAAATTGAATGGAAAAAATACATTACCAAAACATTATATACAAAATGTTGAATACCATAAACAATGTTTTAAAGCTACATTTGTTTTCCTTGTAAAGTATAAAATCATCATACAAATATTAAAGTTCAGCTAAATGCATGTTGTTTATCAATTTAATAATGACAATATAATTATAAAGGAAAGCATTAACTGAGAAAAAAATGCTGTAAATCAGTTTTAGTAATAAAATGCGAATATATAAATTGAATTGGTATTGCACAAACAGATAAATAATTTTAAAACACTCTCTCTCTCTCACTCTCTCTCTCTCTCTCTCTCTCTCTCTCT
>CAIGQV010019029.1:11823453-11851703 GCA_903798115.1 Danio jaintianensis | reverse complement strand
AGAGAGAGAGAGAGAGAGAGAGAGAGAGAGAGAGAGAGAGAGAGAGACAGTGCTCAGCATATATAAGTACACCCCTCACAAATCTCTCATTTAAATGAATATTTTCTATAGGAAGCTTTACAATATTTGTGAGTGTACATTAGATTAGTCACTACTGAAGCCAAATCTGGAGCTAATCTAACAAAATAACTTATGATAACGGTACAAATTAGTACACCCAAAAAATATTAAATAAAAAAATTAAAAAGAGCAAAATTCAAGAGAAACAAAACAAAACAAAAAGTTCAATATTTTGCATGAATTTAAATGTATAATATTTCTATTTCTAAAGATGTTTGGAGACTAAAATATCATTTTAATAAATAAATCTGTTTAATAAATCTGTTTTGTTCAAATGCACCAAAATATATTGCCTATATTCACGGAGAAATGGATAATAATATTCATTTTCAAAATGGGTTGTAGGCTACTTAATTATGTTGAGCTCTGTATATCTGTATTATATTATGTTTCATATAAATATATGTATGTATTGTTTTATATGTATACTGTATATATTCATTTCTGTTTTATTATATATTATTATTGTTGTTATTATTTTCATCAATATTGTTGTTACTACATTTTTTCTATATACTTTTTCCCCCCCTGCTACGTGCACTTTGGCAATATGTACCCATGTATGTCATGCCAGTAAACTGAATTGAATTGACTTGAGAGAGAGAGTAAATTAGGAATTGTTATAAATGAATCCCGAAATGTTGATAGTTCAATATACTGTTGATTATTGTGTGTGTGTATTTTAATCTCTATGATGTCTTCTGTTTTCATATGTGAAACGTCACAAATGCTTTGGGAACACATATGTCACATTTGTCATGCCAATAAAGCAAGCTTGAATTGAATATAGAGAGATATTTGATTTTTACAATCATTTAAAAAACAATTAATATTCAGTTATTTACATTGCTTTACACACAATAAATAAATAAATAATAATAAAATAGAGTAATAAATGAATAAATATTCAATATTATGGCAATGCACAACTATATACATTAACATTGCATTATTATATAAAGGACACATTGAATAGGATATACTGTTATTCCACAATTATCACAGTTCTGCTTATGAAAGCCTTAATGGTTGTTAAATAACACATCGGTATAGCTAACTGAGTTCAAATCAACAGTAAAAACAAATGTTACTGACATTATAAAATCCTAATCAGTTTGGATTAATATAATAATCACTAAATCATATAATTTTAGTTCAACAATAAAATATTCTAAGAGTTGGGTTATTAGAAGCTGTGGAGGCTAATTAATATTAACTAATTACTAGAGAGGCTATACTGCCCTCTGTCGGCGAAATGTCAAGGCAACTTTATAAAAGCCTAAATAACTGTTTTAACGCGGATAATAATAATCAAAAATGATTATTTAGCAGCAAATTATAATTTTTGAAGGATCGAAAGACTGAAACATTGATGCAGAAAGTTTAGCACTGAGTCCCAGGAATAAATTACATGTAAGAAATATATTTGCATAAAAACTTATGAAGTTTAAGAAGAAAAAATTGATAAATTGTTAAATATTAACATTTTAAATAACTGCTTTCTTATTGTATGTAGTTTTAAATGAAATTATTACTCCATTCATTATTGCTTTTATTACTATTACCATTAACAATAATAATATTAATAATATTAAGATTATTAATAATAATTAATATCAGAGTGATTTCTGAAGGATCATGTGACTATGAAGACTGGAGTAATGAAGCTGAAAATTCATCTTTAAAATCACTGGAATAAATTATTAAATTAAATTATAAGCTACTTTTGAACAGTTTTTTATAGTGCAAAAACATTTCACAATTTTACAATTTGTACTGTATTACATAATTGATTAAATAAATGCAGCCTTGGTGAGCAGGATGAGCTTATTTTAAAACATTTAAAAACCCTACTGACCCCAAACTTTTGACCGGCGGTATATATATATATATATATTATTTTTATACATTTCCACTTTCGTCTTGAAAACTACAACTCCCTTTATATACATTTCTGTTATTAAAATTTCCAAATATCAATTGTCGATTTGTCTAAATATCAAATATGTCAATTTCCCAAATACAACAAACAGAGAACTAAGGTTTTAGCTATAGAACACAGTCAAAATAACATGGCAATGTCTTTTTAGTGAGTAAAAATATTTTGCACGTGACCCCATATGGACTTAAATACTTTTGTTTTGACGCATTAGTAAAGTTCAAACTGCTTTTTGCGGTAGTGTGTTGACAAACAAACAAACAAACAAACAAACAAACAAACAAACAAACAAACAAACCTTGCCTCTCCTTCGGTCTGAAATACACGTGACGCTCCATGCATATTTCCTAACTTTCATATTAGATTTTTCTTTGTCTAAAACGCCAAATACAAAGCGCTTAACTTAAATTGCAAAAAAATAAAAGCGCATAAACCTCAAAATGACACGCACGGCGACGCAAAATTTAAAGACCCGCCCATAATCCACGACGTCACATCATTCCATCGAATCGCCGTTGAGGATCGCCAAGCCATTGCGTGTCATGGCGTCCTCCTTGAAGGGGGTTGGGTTCACTGCTTCATAATAGTGCCATATTTTACTTTCTTACAATCTTCTAAGCGGCTCCAACGCGTTTACGATATTACTGCACCGACAATGGGGACTGTCCACGCACGGGTAAACGTTTTCTAAAAGATTCAGGGTTAAATATACTTGTTTTGTCTGTGACCTCTTGTGTTCAGAATTACTGTGCAGGTCTATTGCTGGTTGTCTCTGTGCGTTATGACACTGTTAAAGCTGTGTAACCAGGACGCTTTTATGCACCTGTCATTGGATATGTTAATTCATGTGTGCAAGAAATAAAGTCCGCCATGTTTGTTTGTTTTTTAAGAGTATGGACTCGTACCCCATGTATGGGCGAGATCTGGGCGTCAACACTGATGATTTGGAAGTGATGGAGGCCGTGCAAGAAACCAAGCAAGAGGTTTTAGAAAATAAAGATGTAAGTTAAACGGTTTCCGACGTCCTTATGCAATGGATAACACATAAAAATGGAACAGCGATGGTATTTTGACATGTGCTGTGGTTTTAGTGCGCTACATCATAATGTTTTGACATGTACTGTAGTTTTACTATGCTATATCATGTAAATAGCGTGGATGACATGAAGAAGGACATGGAAATTACTTTTTTATTTAACCATATACCATATTGCAATATCTTTTGAAATACAACCGTGATGTTATGCATGCCAAAGTACATAAATTCATGAATATAAATGCGAAATGGGGGTTTCAAACATCAGTAATTATTATACAGCTTTTTCTTTTAACATATATTAGAATGCGTCCTGTTTAATTTAATTACATTTTTTCTAGGCTCAAAATAATCATACATTATTAAAAATGACTGATAGAGACACCCACTAAAATGTCATTTGGTTTTATAAAACAATGAGTCTCCAGTTAGGCTATTTACATCACTTTGGACACAATCAATCAATCAATCAATCAATAAATAAATAAATAAAGTAATGAATGAATAAATAATAATAAATAGTCAAGATTATGGCAATGCACTATAATTTATCCACTCACATTGTATTATTATATAAAGGCCACATTGAATAGGATATGTTATTATTCCACAGTTCTACTTATGATAGCTTTAATGATTGTTAAATAACAATATATCTGTATTAAACAATATGGTATTAATATCTGTAGCTAAACTGATTTAAAACATTTTATGTACAAAAACATATTAGCAATATTTTGATCAAGAATCATGACAAATTAAAAGACATTGAGGTAAAGTTGGTTTTATACTCACACATTTGGACTTTCACCTTCCAAATATAATTTACGAAAAGCATTCTATGCAAATTCTAAATAGTGAAATCATGTTAGCAGCCAATGACTATCAAAGTACAACATTATTTACAGTTAAATAAATAGTGCTAATGTTGTTTTCAAGTCATACTTACATGCGATTTCGTGTGGTTCAAGCCCCGAAAAAAATAATTAACCACATTATCAATGTTTGCCACTATCCTTCAAACCATTTGTCAACAATATGTTTTAAATAATTTAAAATTACATTTATTTGTATCATGTACTTTTTTTTTTAGAAATTAATAAGTATGTCATTTAATTTTTATATAAATATGTTACACTGAATGTCAATGGAAAATGTATTTTACACATATTTTTCTTTTAATTTCACAAAATTACTATGTCATGTAATTTTATTTCATGAAATACTACATTGGTGTTTCTGTTCTTGGATTTTTAACTTGTTTTCTTTTATTGATATGTTTTCTTTTACCTGTTTTCCGGTTTTCTTTTATCGTAGAGCACTTTGTGACTTAATGTCTGTGAAAGGTGCTATATAAATAAACCTTTACTTACTTACATTACTATATAAAGTTACTTTTGTAAATTTAACTTGATGCATACACAAAAATGGGACACATCACATATCTGAAACATTTACATAGTAGTCCAAAATCATTTCAAGAAAATACTACGGTGCATGTACCCCAAAAAAAGGGTATTGCTGTCAATAATATGACCTGAATCTGCAGTCTCACACTGAATTCTCTGTTCCCATCTAGGTTGTTGTTCAGCATGTCAACGTTGAAGGCTTGGGCAGAACTAAAGAGGATTACTTGGGCTATGAAATCTCTGATGTCTTCACCGCCAGGAACCTGGTTGAAGTGAGTGAGCTGTCAAGGCCAAAGTGTTTATTAGGACTAGTTATTATGAGTAGTGATTGACCAAAATCATCCAAGCCAATCAACAGTGTTTATTCCACTTTGTTTGTAAATTCAGCAATTCCCTTGAAAGTGTTTTTCAGACACATTATAAATATCTATATAATCTTGCTTTGTTAAAAAAAAGTGTCTTTAAATGCATAAATGGAAATGGCAAATTATTTCTGGCTAAGTCTTATGTGCTGTGATTTAAATAGCATGAAGCGTTTCAGCATCGTATTGGCTCACAGATGTCGGCCATTCAGAAATGTAATATTTATAATATATGTTATAAAAACCTAGCTTTTTCACAGGTGATGAGAAAATCCCATGAGGCCAGACAGAGGTTGCTCCGTCTAGGCATATTCAAAGATGTGGAGGTGGTGATTGACATTTCAGAAGGTACTGCATGCATAACATCTTCATGCCTGATTTAATTACGAATATTCAAAATGAACTACAACTAAGGCTGCAGAATATTTTGTTTCGGCTTTGATATCACATTGTGCGAATCTCAAGCAATTTCAAGTGAATTTAAACCAATTGGGCACAAGAAATGATCAAGTTTGTCACTTTAAAAAAGACTGTGTTAATTATTTATACTAGTATGAAGACTATATCATGTTATTTTACATTTGATTATTGAATTTATGTACGTCAATACTGTTAGACTCCACCAAAAAATCGCTTGATTTATTTTAATTTCTATATTTATTTATTTTTTATATACAAATTTGTATGTTTTGTTGTAGATCCCCTACATAATCATCCCAAATCAGTGTAAAATTAACAATTATTTCCAAATAGTCATCTTGTGAAATTATATTCAAATCTCAATATGTAATTGCAGAAAAAAATAAATACTGCAATGCCACTTTTCTTCCAGTATCTTGCAGCCCTAACTACAACTTCACATATTGTACTTTTAAGTTCAGAGCAAACCACCGTGCAGGAGAATATTAACCTAAAGCAGCTCATTTACATGCTCATAAAGAAAGAAAGACCAGTGGGTCCAAAGATCAAGCTTTAATTGTCAGTATTATATCTGTAGAATATATATATATATACAAGAGAGACAAGTTTAGAAATTTAGGCTGACTTCATAACAGTAAGATTCACAATATTGTAAATTTTTAAAAAAATAAATAGTCTATATAGGAATCCACTATGTTTTAAAGTAATAGTTTAAAGAAAAGCGGGGATTTCTTTTTACTGTTGAATGAAAAAGAAGGTATTTTGAAGAATGTTTGCTAATAACAGTTCCCATTGACTCCCATAGTATTTTTTTCTACTATGAAAGTAAGTGGGTCCCGTCAGCTGCCATTCTTCAAAGTTTATTTAATTTTGTTTAACAGTGGCAAGAAATTCATGCAGTTTTGAAACAAAAACCTAAATTGTTCAAACATCAGTAAAAAAGTTTAGCATATTTTTTAGAATCTGTTTAATTTGATTTTATTTTTATGAGACTCAAAATTATTGAACATTATTCAAGTGACTGCCAGAAGACACCCACTAAAATGTTTATATATAACCAATAGAATCCACTTTGTTTTAAAGTAATAGTTAAAAAAAAAGTATTTTTGTTTAACAGTTTAAAAAAGTTCATGCAGTTTTGGAACAAAAACTTGACGTTTATTGGGGCTACAGAGTTGTTTCCATTTCCTAAGTTGTTTTTCTGATCTTATTAGGAGCAGACGCTTTGCCAAATGGACTTGATGTTACATTTGAGGTTACTGAGCTTAAACGACTTACTGGAAGTTATAATACCATGGTTGGAAACAATGAAGGCAGCATGGTAAGAGCAATAACAACCACATAAATGACTTGCATCCTTCTATCCAGGTGTAAAACCACAATTTTCAAGGACAAACTGTGTGTCCACATTGAACATAAGGGTTTTTGGACCAATAGTGTTTTACATCATTAGTACAGCCAAATATTTGGTTAAGACCAGTGTTGTTGATGCATAATTAGTACTGAATTAAATCTAAGATAAAATGTACATATTATAAAAAAACCGAACTCTGCTACTTTTCACTGCGTTAGTTAAAAAGCATAAACAATATTTATTAAGCTCATTTAATGTTAGCCATCTTACCAGTCACTAATAAAGATCAAAAAATGTATCTTTTAACATTAATTAATGGACTGTTAAAAAATGCTGTAAAAAGATATTGCTTCTTATGACTTAAGGTTAGTTATGCATTATGCGTTAGTTACGGCAGTATGAACTATATTTATGTGAATAACATTACCATTTAATTAAATGATCACCATTTCTTTCATTTTCTGTGCTATTTCACGTGGCGTGTCGATGTTTTACTGAATGTTTGTTCCTTTGCAGGTCTTGGGTATTAAACTTCCAAACATGCTCGGCCGAGGAGAAAAGCTAACCTTTCAGTTTTCCTATGGAACTAAAGAGACGTCCTATGGCCTGTCATTCTTCAAACCACAGTCAGGATACTTTGAACGCAAGTATGTTTTCTGCTGGATTTCTGCTGTGATGTTATTATATATTGTTATTGAATATAATAAACACCATCTTTCCTTTGTGTAGCTTCACTGTGAACCTGTACAAAGTCACCGGGCAGTTTCCCTGGAGCTCTCTGAAAGAGACGGACAGGGGAGTTTCTACAGAACTCAGTGTAAGATATTAACTGCAACCAGTGTGTGAATTATATATAAATTGTCAATGTATATATTGTTTTTACTAAATTGTTTTACATTGGCACAAAAAAATCAGATACAACATTTTCCATGTGTATACATTATTTTTTTACAAAAGTAAAAAACATTATATAGTAAAACATTATATACACGGTAAAGGGGGAAAAAATAAAAATAAATTCAGGGAAAGAAGGGAAAAATAGCTAAATAAATGGAAAAGAAAAATAAATAATCTGGGCCGTTTCTGTTCAATTCACTTCAATTCATGTTAAAGTATTCAATGAATGGGTACATAAAATGTCTTAGTTTTTTTCTAAGGGAAAGTCTGATCTTTTCAAGCTGGACATAATTTAAAAACACAGAGATATGTAGATACACCTTTACAGGAAAAGATGTCTTTCAAACTTTTACAGTGTCTATTGGTAGATTAGATCTGCCGGTGAACCATTATAGGATCAGTCAAATTTATGTCTATATTAACTATTTATTATTATTAGTAGTAGTAGTATTTAAAATACAGATCAGTGCAATATATTAATTTAGATTAAATTATTAAATTAACATTTAATACCACATCTTATTTTGATGTCATTCAGGAGGGATCAGGCGTTATTTAGGGGGTCAAACGCCCCTGTAATTCACACCCTCACTGTAATTACACATTTAAAAGGCATTAATTATGTAAGATTTAAAGGCATAGTTCACCAAAATATTCAAATGTACTTACATTCAAGTGGTTCCAAATTGTTAAGAGTTTATTTTCTGCTGTTGAACACAAAAGAAGATATTTTGAAGAATGTTGGAAAACCGGTAGCCATTGACTTCAATAGTAAGACAAAAATACTATGGAATTCAATGGCTGCTGGTTTGGAACAAGTTTAGGGTGAGTTTTTATTTTAGACACGACCAGGTTGTACATAGAAGAAGTAGAATTGGCCATTCTAGACACTCATGTTCATTAAAAAAAACCATTTGATATAATGTATATTTTTCAATTATATTAGAGAATGTTTTTATTCAGGGAATATTTATACTACCCCCTCACTTCTTGTTGTTTCCTTCTGGAGGGATCATGTGTTTTTTAGGGGGTCAAACCCCCCTGTAATTCACACCCTGACTGTAATTACTCATTTATAATTACTCATTAATAATATAAGATTTAAAGGAATAGTTCACCAAAAAATTCAAATGTACTCATTGTTGAGAGTTTCTTTTCTTCTGTTGAACATAAAAGAAGATATTTGAAGAGCCATCGGTAGCCATTGACTTCAATAATAATGAAATTATGGAATTCAATGGCTGCTGGTTTGGAACAAGGGTAGGGCGAGTTTTTATTTTTGCTTGAACTCTCTCTTTTAATGCAATATGCCTTGCAGTTCCCTCTCTGGATGACTGATCACACTCTTAAATGGGAGGGCGTGTGGCGTGAACTGGGATGTTTGGCCCGCAGCGCCTCCTTCGCTGTGAGAGAGGAGAGTGGTCACACTCTTAAATCTGCACTTTCGGTAAGACGTACTCTGTTTTGCTAATCCAAAGTGTTTATTAGACTAATGATGGATTTCATGGATTTCCTGTCTCACACTAGCACACCATGGTAGTAGACACCAGAAACTCTGCCATCTTGCCCCGAAAAGGTGCCTTACTGCGGATCAACCAGGTGTGTGGATTTAAGCTCATTTAAGCTTCACCTTCAACATTTCTCACTTTATCACAGTTTATTCTTCACTATAGTTTATAACATGGTAATAAAAGACAACCTTGCAGGTAAACTGTGTCAGATCAAATTAATCTTGATCATGTCAGTTAACTTTGATTAAAACACAGAGTATCTAATGGATTACAGTCAACCAAAACTGTATTTATATATGTATTTGTTTTTAAAGACAAACTTAGGGAGAAGAGATCTTGTATCTCAATGGGACTATCCTGGTAAAATAAAGGATAAATAAAAATAAAATAAATAAATGCACATAAATATCAGTAATTTGTTAGGCCTCATTGACTTCAGGCATTCCCCAAACACTGCAGCAGCCTGTTCGCTTCCATTTGATGTCACAGTTTACTTTTCTTTTGCTATCCTCACTTTCATAAATGAATTATAGTGTCCTGCAGCCACTAGTTAAAAACATATATCAGATTCAGAAATTATATCTGGTCAGTCTGAATAATCTCTTTATTTGATCATTTCTTATGTCTTCGCTTAACATTACTTTGTTGAATTTTGCATTACTGCCTGAAGTAGGTTTAACGGCATTGTTAACCAATAGTTGTGTTTTCTCTGTTGGTTTAGGAGTTGGCAGGATACACTGGTGGAAATGCCAACTTTCTCAAAGAGGATGTCGAGCTGCAGCTTAACAAACAATTTATCTGGGGATCGGTGCGTAGTACTGATAACCGTATATTGTCATTATACTTTAGAAAGACTGCAATTCATAGTTTTCATGTCACACCATTAATGAAAGCATTACTTGGAGGGCAAAACAAATTTCTGTGATGTTAATGTGATGTTAGAGACACCAAAAATGAACATTTCCCCCTTATTTACTCACACTCAGTTGGTTCTATATTTTGATTAATTTATTACTTCTGTCGAACACAAAACAAGTTATTCTGAAGATTGCTGGAAAAAAGCAGCCATTGACATCCATTGTAAGAACAAAATAAATACTATGGCTGTTTTTTTTCCAACATACTTCAGAATATCTTCCTTTGTGTTCAACAGAAGAAAGAAACTCAAACAGGTTTGGAACAAGTAGAGGATAAAAAAATGATTTTCATTTTTGAGTAAACTATCGCTTTAACTAATACTTTAACTATACTTATCAATAGTTCTTATGGAAATTCAGATGTCCTTTGAGACATGTAGAAATGAACTTCATTGGTTCTCATATGTTAAGCAAGTACGCTTGAACTTTTCAATGTTTATATGTGGGGGAAAAAGCTGAAATGAGATCTGTTCATGATATTAAATGGGTGTTTCTTTATAAGACTTGAATTAAAACACTTCATTCCAAATAATAATATATTTTTTTACCTTATTTATATTTTGAAACATCAGAATTTTGGTTGAATCTTTATTTTGTGGTGAATTAACACTTCAGTGATTGAAACACTGCAGTAAGTCTAGCCAAAGTAGCCAAAACTTGCCATTTGTTCACATCTTTGTTCTTATTTTATGAGGTGATCTAAATATTTGTGGTTTGAAACAAATAGAAACTTGACAGATCTGAACTGGTTTTACTGATATTTTGCCCTACAGGTTTCCACACCCATCATGTGACTGAAAACTATGAATAAAAGATTATTTTTAAAGAATATCTGGTCACACTGTACAATAAGGTTTCATTAGTTAATGTATTTACTAACATGAACTAATAATGAACAATACTTGTACAGCATTTATTAATCATAGCTCAACATTTACTAATGCATTATTACATCCAAATCCATGCTTGTTCACATTAGTTAATGCATTGTGAGTTAAAATGAACCAACAATAAACTAACATGAACAAATACTGTAAAAAAAAATGTATTGTTCAATGTTTGATCATGTTAGTAAATGCATTAACATTAACTAATACAACCTTATTGTAAAGTGTTACTGGAAGTCTGCTGTATTTTGGACATTTAATAAAAAAGTATGTCTAATGTTTTTCTCTTACAGGTTTTATCTGCGTCTTTATGGGGAGGAATGATCTATCCTCTTGGGGCTCAGCCTACCTCCATTGCTGACAGGTGTGCATTTGTCTGTCTGCTTTTAGCCGGATGCACCATCGCTTTATAATTATAACTGATTATATATTTATAATAGTATAATTATACAGGATATGCAAAGAAAAAGCAATCTTATAATATCGCAGATCTAAAGAAACATTTTATAATGTTAAAATCACACTGTGCTCAATTAAAAAACCATTTGGCATGGACACTCAGGCAATTTTGATAATTTTCCTTCGGAACGAGATGTTTTCATCCCTTCTGTAATCATATTCTCAAAAAAGTGTCTGATTGGCTGACAGCAGATTTAAAGCCAGAGAGTTTCTGTTTATATTGTGTTTAAAGCATTGTTGGTAACTCTTTACATTAGGATTGTATTAGTTAATGTTAGATAATGCATTTACTGACATGGTCAAATGATGATTACAGTATTTGTTCATGTTCGTTAGCTGTTCATTGTTAGTTCGTGGTAACTCATTAATATTAACAAGAATTAATTTGTATTTTAGTAAGGCATTATTAAATGTTGAACTATGATTAATACATGCTCTGGTATTGTTTATACTTAGTTCATGTTAGTAAATACATTAACATTAACTAATGAAACCTTATTGTAAAGTGTGACCACATTGTTTATGTCTTGTATTTTTTATTTCATTTCATTTTTCAATATTTCTTTGTCAGGTTCTACCTGGGTGGCCCAACCAGTGTTAGAGGTTTCGGCATGTATAGTATAGGCCCCCAAAGTGAAGGTATTGCACACATATTTTTATAATATTTTATATTTCTTTATGATTATTTGTCTTCTAATTTGAAACCGGTATCTCATCAGGCGATTATCTGGGTGGTGAGGCGTATTGGGCAGGTGGGCTTCACCTTTACACACCGCTTCCCTTCCGCTCAAATAAGGGTGGACTAGCAGACCTCTTCAGGACACACTTCTTCCTTAATGCTGGAAACATATGCAACCTCAACTACGGTCAGTAATCATTTGTCAAAAACTGTGCCAAATCACTTTTCTAACCACTTCTACATGCCTTAGTGCAGAGGTGTCAAACTCTGCACCGTTTAGCTTAAACCCTAATTAAACACACCTGATCAAAGTAATTGAGTCATTCAGGCTTGTTTTAAACCTCCAGGTAAGTGTATTGAGGCAGGGTTTGAACTAAACTGTGCAGGGCTGCGGCCCTGCAGGAAATGAGATTGACAACCCTGCAAATGCATTGAGTTGCTGCCATGTGATTGGCTGATTAGCACTTGTATTAATGAGCAGTTGAACGGGTGTACCTAATAAAGTGGCCAGTTAGTTTATGTGCCGTTTGTCCACAGGGTGATGCTGTTTGTTGTACTGAAACTTTAGTACAATGGTCTCAACCTCAATTCCTGGAGGGCTGCAGCTCTGCAGTTTAGCTTCAACCACCTCCAACTCACACCTGCTTAATAGTCTATAGTCTTAAACACCTTGATTAGTTGGATCAACTGTGCTTGATTAGGGTTGGAGCAAAACTGTGCAGAGCTGCGGCCCTCCAGGAATCGAGTTTGAGACCGTTGCTTTAGTATGACATTTTCATGTTTAATTCAGCAATTCATACACAGTAGTATCAGCTTGAGGTTATGGTTTTGTGTTTGTGTAGGAGAGGGACCACGTGCACACTTGCAGAAGTTAGCAGAGTGCATTCGCTGGTCTTACGGCGCAGGAATTATTCTACGACTGGGAAACATTGCTAGGCTTGAACTCAATTACTGCTTCCCCATGGGCGTCCAAAGCGGAGACAGGTACATACGCACACATCCACTAAACCACAATCATGCTTAATCACATCACGGCCAAAATAAAGGCAGTTTGGAATTTGACAATGTTTTGCTGTTGTTTAAAAAAAATTGACAAGACGTCGTATTTTGGTAAATGCATCAAATAAAGCAGTGATTTTATATACAAACGTATTAAATGCAGTCTACTTTTAAAAACAAAAGTGTGTACTTCAATGTTTTTAAAGGTTTTTGTAAAAATAAAATGTCTTAATTTGGGTTAAATGACATTTTATCATCAGTCTCAGCATACTTTTCATCCTTATTCTGACCTGCATTTAAAACATATAAAAGAAAATAACCTGATGTTATTGAATGTTATATAATTATATTTAAATACAATTATATTTTAAATAATTAAATCTTCCTAACAAATATATAACCTAGTGATTTGAAGGATAGTGGCAAGGATAGATTTAAAATTACAATTTTTGGGAGGCTTTTTGCATTTTGATCTTAATATATTTGTTTTTATTAAACTAAACTTTAGTTCACATAAACTAAATATATGTTTTTAAGTTGTTCTAAATATGTCTCACAATATGTTTTGGTATATAAACTATTGTTACACTAAATGGCATTTTAGTGGGTGCCTTCTGTAAATCATAGTAAAACAGGTAAACAGTATTTTTGCTCAGAAAAAAAAATCATTAAATAATACACATTTATCTAATGCGGGGGTTCTCAACCCTGTTCCTGGAGATTTACTTTCCTGCATATTTCAGCTCCAACCTTGACAAACACAGCTGAAATAATTTGGACCTGAACAGCACTTAATAATTTACAGGCAGGTGTGATTGATATGGGTTGCAACTGAAATCTGCAGGAAGGTAGATCTCCAGGAACAGGGTTGAGCACCCCTGGTCTAATGTATGAAACAAATTCTTACACTTTTATTGATGCTTCAAACCACCTTTTCATCTCTAACCCTATTATAGTAAATTACATTAAAATGCATCTTAACAATAAATTCTTTTCCTCACCAAAAACTTTTTCTTCTTTTCTCTGATGTTTGGACTACTTATTTGCTGTATTTCTCATCATTGTGTTGCTCTCAAATGACCCGTGGGCTTTCTTTTATATTTCAGGGTGTCCACAGGGTCTTAAAATGTCTTAAATTTCAAAACCTAAATTTTAGGCGACACGGTGGCTCTGTGGTTAGCACTGTCACCTCACAGCAAGAAGGTCACTGGTTCGAGTCCCGGCTGGGTCAGTTGGCATTTTTGTGTGGAGTTTGCATGTTCTTCCTGCGGGTTTTCCCCGACAGTCCAAAGGTGTGCGCTATAGGTGAATTGAATAAACTAAATTGGCCGTAGTGTGTGTGTGTGCGTGCATGTGAGAGTGTATGGGTGTTTCCCAGTACTGGGTTGCAGCTGGAAGGGCATCCGCTGTGTAAAACATATGCTGGATAAGTTGCAGATTCATTCCGCTGTGGCAACCCCCTGATGAATAAAGGGACTAAGCCGAAGGAAAATGAATGAATGAATGAAGTCTTAAATTCACTGACCTATTGTGTTGTAGGTCTTAAATGGTTTAAAACAGGTCTTAATTTTGCTTTGTCCCAGTAAAGCTATTCAATTTGGGCTGGCGTCCATCCAATGACCAACAATACATGTCAATAAAACCTTAATTTTATATGTTTTATATATTTTCTTTATTACAGAGATACAATTCACAACAGCTGTTAGACATTTGTACAGCAAGTTCCCCAAATTAAATTCCCTAATCAGGGAAAAAAACTAAAGGATTCCTCATGATAATACCGAGCTATTAGAAAAAAATCTTGATCCTGTATAAGTCTAAAATTTCATTCTTAATGGTCTTAAAATGGTCTTAAAAAGTCTTAAATTTAACTTGATGAAACCTGCAGAAACCCAGTATTTTTTGTTATATTTTTTTCCCCAAAACTCAATATATATATATTTTTTGTATCCTGACAGGATATGTGACGGCGTGCAGTTTGGAGCAGGCATTCGTTTCCTGTGATCTAAACTGCAAGGATTTGTGGGATGCACATACGACTTTTGTAGTAGTATTGGATGTTGAACACTAATTGAAGACCCCTCCTGCATGCACACCAAGAAAGCACTTTGTTGTTTTTTTTTATCCGTAAGACAAAAAAAAAAGGTTTCCCTGCACTGTTTGAATAATATGTTTGATATCTGACTCTGCAAGGAGACTGCAGGTGCTAAAATAGTCTAACCTAGGCTTTCTCGGATGTTTCCACAAAATAAAAACTTTAAATCCACACCACCGTCCATCCTTATAATATGCTTTGTCAGTGTTAAGAGATGTGCAGTACAGTTTTGGATGAATTATGATAAGTAAATAATAGATTAATAAACGATGCGTAGCCATATTACATGACCGAAGCACCTTTTTAACTGCAGTGATTTATGTTTCCGTCTGTTCTCTCCTCTAATGCCAAACTAGATTAATGAATTGATTCAAACTCACCCAATAATTAGTGACTAGTAAATTGAGTTTTTTCTTCCAGCCATAAGATCCCTTTGTTCAAATCCACCAGCAGTGCTTTATTATTAGGACACATTTTATTACTGTCTGAACTTTAAATTTATGTTATATTGTGCACAGAATAAACCTTTTTGGTTCCCTGGTGTATTTGTTCTCATTTTTGTGATTATTTTACTACATCAAACTGCTGAAATTGAGCTGTCGAGCACACAGACGTCTGTAACGAGGCATATTTTATGTTGTCCATGAACCACTAATCGAAAGAAAATGACAGGGTCTGCTGGAGACATTACAGGGTGAATTTGAGATTGAGAAACAGAGCTACTTTTTCATTGTGTTACAAAACTGTGGTTTTAGTCCCTTGAGTCCAAACACAGACACACACACACACACACACATCAGTGCTGTTTGTCAAAGGTGACTGGCTGGTCATGAACAGCTTGATATCTATCATGGAAAAATAAACCGAAATGTGTCCAAACCATTTGCAGGATCCCTCCAGAGCCAAATAACTAACCTTGAGGCAAAAACCAAACACACACACACACACTTTTCCAAGAAATAACTTACAATAAATCATACTGGGATGTTCATGGATGGAGATATTTGAAAGTATAAATATAAGGAATTATGTTCTATTATAATACAGTAATGTTGTTGTTATTATTATTTAAACATTAGTTTATATTATTATATAATATATTATATATGAATCAAATAAAATACATGTATTAATTTACTGAAGAAATATATATTTGATCAAGTAATTACATTTTAAAATAATAGAATTTTAAATAATAAATCAATTAGAATAACTGTCATACATAAAGTGATTTAATATGATTACATTGAGTAATTAACTGGAATACATTATTATACATTAGTTAAAAATAGTAAGCAGCAATTTATTTAAAAAAGACAATAACATTTTGATTAAAACAAACAAAATTCTTACATTTTAAAATGTGATTCAGTAAATAAAAGTAAATATTGCATATTAATCTATTAATATAAATGTTAAGATAAATAAGCAATCATTAATTGATATATAAGAAACTGATTCCCTTTAAATGTTAGGCTATGTCTCCGTGGCATTTAAAGGGTTTAAAGACCGTGACGTATTGCTCGGGACCGCGCACGTACTGAACTCGCCTGCGCGTCGCCGGTCGGTTCAGTCTGGTTCCGCTGCCACACACAGACCACATACAGTCAGTCTGCGAACCGCAGGTGCGAGTTTACACTACCGCATGTTTTCAGCCCACCACCCCGGACTCTAAACTACACCTTTCCTTCAGCATTCACACTATTTTCACCATGTTGTGGACAGCGAACACGATTATGAGGAAATTCTCCTCGAGCTCTGTGAGTAACCGCATCTTCTGCATTGTTGGTTTTGCCGAATGAATGAATGAATGCATATATGAAAACGTGTTATAACGGTGGCAGACACATACATAGACCTTAAAACAAGTTTATAAATGTTGTCGACTTCTTAAATAACATGACTAAGCAGGGGTTACACATATGTAGTGGTTGTAAGCATGCTGTCAACTGATATAACCCAGTATCGTAATGCTATACTGTTATTATTACCACACATGTGCGTTCATTCACTATATATGGGTAGTATTTGAATGCTAATTTGACAGTTAAATTGATATTAAACCGGCTTGGGATCAGTGTTTGCCACGTTGCTTCGTCGGATTACTTCCAGTAGACAGATCCGAGGAGAGTTGCATCAGCAGGGGCGAGAATATATGAGGGCAGATCATATTACTGTCACTGTTACTAGACCATAAATTAGTATACAGCAACTTCAGAGCACATGTGCATTCATAGGTAAACATGCTGCATGCAGGATCTTGCCATATGACAAGGAATAGTAAAATTCAGTGCATGTTTGTTGTGCATACAATGTGTAAACTGGTTATGTTTCACTGTAGCTTTTTAATTTTAGCTCCATTGTGGTGGAGTGTTATACTTTTAAAGTAGTTATTGGCATGATTGTTTTTCATGCACTTTTGCCAAAGCATCAGCATGTGCGTAGAAAACACAGCTGTGACTTAGGATATATTTATATAAACAAATAATAATAATATAGACAATAATAGATTAGATTAGATTAGATTAAACTTTACTGTCATTACACATGAACAAGTACAAGGCAACGAAATGCAGTTTAGGTCTAACCAGGAGTGCAATAGCAGCAAGTGCAGGATATAGGTAGAAGTTATAAAGTGCAATTATAGAAAAACTATGGGTAATTATACAAATGGATGTATTATGAACATTATATACAGGTTGTATTAACTATGAATAGAGATTTAAAATAGATGAATATATGTACAGGTTACTATTAATAATCAGAAGTATGCAGATAGATATGAACGTAAACATAAAATAGCAGCATAAATATGAAATGGAAAAAAATAAAATTCATTCTCAGCCAATATGTGGTCAAGGATTTGCTTATTTTGTTAATGTAAAGCTTTTAAAAGCTGAAAGTCTTGGTCGTTTAGAATAATTGTTATGCAAATATTTGTTTATTACGCATTAATACATGTGAAAATACAAAACAATAATAAAAAATATTATCTACTTTATAAAACTATTTGTTTATTACAGCTTAAATAATAACGTAATACAAAACAATAATAAAATACATTTTAATTATACTTTAATTATATATAATATATGTATACTTTCATTTCTATATGTTTTATAACCATTTTTCCTTTTTATACTCCATTTTTATCTGAATTGAAAGCATTTAAAATTGGTAAAAATGGAAAGTCATTAAAATATTTTAAGTAGTTTGTCTCAATATTTATACATGTATTTATTTATTTTTTATGTATGTATTTAATTATCTATTTTTATTTATAGCACATTAATAAGCAGTACAATAATGCAAACAATATTCAAATAAATATTTGTATTTTAAAACAATTTATTTATGTATGCAAATAATAACAAAACACATTATTTATACATATTTATCATATTTATAACAGTGAAAGAACCACTAAACATGAAGATCACGGTAAAAAAAAAGTATCTGCCATGGCTTATAAACTGAGAGTGTTTCACATTTTAGCACTGGAGACAGTTTACAATAAACCTGACAGTTTTTTTTTCTAGTGATTTAACATTTGATGATCTTTTCCACAGGTTTACTACCAAAATAAGCTGAAGCTGGCCCTGATTGGCCAGAGCTTGTTTGGACAGGAAGTGTACACAAACCTTCGCAAGCAGGGCCATAAAGTGGTTGGCGTTTTCACAGTTCCTGATAAGGACGGCAAGGCGGACCCCTTGGGTGAGTGCGGGATGGGTGAGGGGTGCGGTTTCTGTAACTGTAGTGTTGTCACGGGGGCTGGGAAGACACATTTGCAGTCACATGCATGAAACGCCCTGTTTACAGATGGTAATAAGATGCATTTTTCATATATTTGATCATAAGTGGGCGATGTTAAATGTGGGTCTGAAAGGTTATGTGCTTGACCTTTTTTGACCACAATCAGAGGTAAAATGCATGCTTCACACTAGAGAACATGGTAAAAAAAAAAATCTGTCAAATATACGGTAAAAAAATGGCAGCTGGAATTTAACCGTTAAAAATACAGTAGCAATGTAAAAAATATATATATATATTGTGTAATTCAACTTTTTTTTAAATTGTTCAACAGCCTAATAACAAAGAGCACACTTCACACTACACATCCTCACGGCTTTCCATTAGTTACATATCATACATATTCAGCCACATGTCAGCACCAACAAAATTCAACTAAAAAAAACAACATATAGTAAACATACATGAAAAATTAAGGTTGTCGTACCCTTGTAAAACATACTCATTTATCCTAATTTTAAACGTGGCCAGAAATTATCCCAATTTCTATGCACTTCTCCCTCACTATTTAATTACCACAGCATAGCAAAATAATTTTTTTGGTAAATTACCATGTTTTGTAATTTTTTTTGTCATACACCAATGTTTTGAAGTGCTAACATCTACACACATCTACTTAACGTTGTTACACAGACAAAAACACAACCATAAGAAGGTGTGGATGAGAAAGTCATATGATGAACAAATGCTCATCACAAACCAATTTTCCCACAGGCAAAGAATAAACATACTAATATATAGAAGGTGCTCAGTGTCACCTACTTTATAGTTCACTCAACTACTAAACACCACCATGGCAGCACACATAAAATTAAAGTAATGCAATAAACAATATTTGTCATTATGTTAGATTAGATGTAACTTAAAACTCAAATGTGCATAACTCGAGAGAAAATAAAACTAAAAAGAAGCATAAAAATTGAAGTGTCATGCAGGGAATTCTGTAAATGTACGGTTATTCACCATATATATTAAGGAAACTTACTGTTAAACTGGTTAGGGATTTACCGTACCATTTTTTTTTTTACCGTTTTTTTACCATTGAAATCATGGACATTTTTTACACTGAAGAGGTTGAATGGGCTCAAACTGCCACAAAAAAAAAAAAAACATATTTTCTGACTAGAAAGCCAATTCTTAAACATTACAGGACGTGCTGTTGAATACATGGATTTGAAGCAAGATTGTATAAACTGTATTAGGAAATCAGCAAAAACAAAAGGAAATTAAGTCAATTATATGTTTTACTTGCATTTCTCAAGCTAATACAGTTTTTCTAATTGATTGCCCTGCTTTTCTCAGTATTCTTAACCTTAAAAATGTGTTTAGTATGTAAAATGAGCAACATTAGATAAATATATTTAGCAATATTAGATTAAAAGATGACAAAAAGCCTATAAACCATCCCTTATCAAAACTGGACACACAAAAAAGATGCATTTAAACACATTAAATGGCAAGTGTAAACAGTTTACTTGTGATCCAGTTGACCAAAATTCCTCTTTATACCGGTGCCAGAGTTTGATGTACCCTTATTTTAAACGGCACAGGAATGGAAATGAAAGATGGGAAGCAGGGAAATGAGGAAGCTCCACTAATCGAGTTTGTCAGGTTTGTGGATAACATTAAGGCCATCATTGTTGTAATGACCTCTGACAGACACAACACTGCATTCCTGCGCAGTGTGTGTGTGTGTGTTTATGTTTGCGTGAGGCACAGGAGCAGCTTAGTGCCGGTCAGAGATGAAATACATCTCTCATAATGAACACATTGTTTTGGTGAAGCATGGTGTGAAGTCCCACTGTGATCTGAGCGTTTGTGAGGAAAAATAACCTGTTACCACATGGTATTATTAACCGGTTTTTTGGGAGCCAATCATAGTTCCTCAGTTGAGTTGCATTGCGGTTTCCACATGGTATTAATATTATCAAATGCATATTTTGTGACCACTTGTGTTGGGTTTTTATCGAGACCCTTCCTTCTTATTTTGTCACAGTCAAGTTTTGCTGGAGCGCTCAGTGTGATGCATGAATACTGCCGAATGAGCAAACACTTGTTACGCAGATTATGATGAGGAAAAGCAAGTGAATGAAAAAGATGTGGATAGCAATTATGATTTCAAAAGCAAAGTAGGAAAAGTATAAATTACTTATTTTGGTGCACTTTCTCACAGCACCTCTCATAACAATCACCTTTAGGTCAGTATATATGTATTGTTTTATGTAATATTATTAGTGCTGAGCCAAATTAAATCACAATTAATCTCATCCAAAATAAAAGTTTGTTTTGACATAATATATGTGTGTGTACTGTGCATTTATTTATTATGTATATATAAATACATACATACATGCATGCATTTATTTGAGAAAATGTGTGTATCACATATACATAATAAATAAATATATAATACACGCAAATACATTATGTCAAAACAAACTTTTATTTTAGATGTGATCTCAGCACTAAATATTATATATATATATTATTAGTTATACATTATTCTTGCAATAAATTATATTAATATATTTAATTATGGTTATTATATGTTAATTATTAGTAATACATTATAATTGCAATAAAGTATTATAATATTTGTCTGATATTTTTTTAAATGACTATTTTTATCCGGCTCCTAAGTTTAGTAAAGTTCAGTAATTATTATTTTTATTATTTTTTTACATGGCATGAAAATAGGAACTTCAAAAAAATTGCCAATAAATCCAATAAAATAAAATCCAAAAGAAGTAGTTGTAGTAGAAGTAGTAGTTAAACTGGACTTCAAATAATCTCTAAATAGCATCTTTTTGATTCACCTCCATGATTATGTTATATATATGCGGATTACCATTTTAATTACTGTATTGACGTTATTACGGTGTTAATATTCAATTCAATTAATCTTTATTTCTATAGCGCTTTTCACAATGAAGATTGTGTCAATGCAGCTTAACATTCTTATGACTGAAACATTTATATTCAGATATAAAGGACAAGGTCAGTTACTCAAGTATGCATGATATTGATTTGATATGCTTTGCTCTTTAATAAAGTCTGGATACAGCAGGTGTGCCATGGTTTCAGTCCAGAAATCTTGTGTAAGTTCTCAGTATCTGTGTCTCTCTGACCTTCAGCGGTGGTGGCAGAGAAGGACGGGACACCAGTGTTTAAGTTTCCACGCTGGCGAGTGAAGGGTAAACCCATCCCGGAGGTAGTGGAGGCGTATAAAGCGGTGGGTGCAGAACTGAACGTCATGCCCTTCTGCTCCCAGTTCATCCCTATGAATGTGATCGACTTTCCCAAACACGGCTCCATCATTTACCACCCCTCCATCCTGCCCAGACACAGAGGAGCCTCCGCTATTAACTGGTGAGGGATTTGAGAAATGGGATAGAATATTGTATGGTATTATTGTTATTTGTTAATGATATTATAAAAAAAAAAATTATATTTATGAACTATTATAAAGTTCATTTTTTATATAATTAGCTTTTTGGATATTTAAATTATTTTTTTAATTTATATTATTTAATTGATTAATTATTATTATTAATATTATTATTCTTATATTATTAAAATTATTTTATTTATATTGTATAAAGTTTTTATATTATTAAAAAAAGTATTATATTTATTTATTAACTATTATGGAGTTCATTTTTATATAATAAGCTTTTTGGATATTTAAAAAAATATATATATTATTTAATTGATTAATTATTATTATTATTATTATTTAAATATTTTTATTTATATTATATAAAGTTTTTATATTATTTTAAAAAAGTATTATATTTATTTATTAACTATTATGGAGTTCATTTTTATATAATAAGCTTTTTGGATATTTCTTTAAAAAAATTATTTATATTATTTAATTGATTAATAAATTAATTTGTATTAATATTATTAATATATTATTTAAGCTATTTTATTTATATTATATAAAGTTTTTATATTATTTAAAAAGTATTACGTTATTTATGAACTATTATACAGTTCATTTTTATATAATTAGCTTTTTGGATATTTTTTTGTTTTTATTTATATTATTTAATTGATTAATAAATTATTATTATTAATATATTATTAATATATTATTATTAAAATACATTTTTGCTAATGTCATTTTTATCTGTATATCATTTTATCTTAATATTTATATTTTTGTGTGTTGTTTTTTTTGTAATTTTGTTACTTTTTTGTTTAATTTGGTTAGCTTTAGTTACTTTTATTTTTTTTTATTTCAATTTACTTCATTTTCTTATAATTATTTTTTATATCATTTATTTTACCCACACATGATAGCACATAGAAAAGTATTTTGATTTTTGCTCATTTATTTTATTTATTTTCTAAATAATATTAAAAAATTATGATAATTTAAAATAGGGCGACGCGGTGGCGCAGTTGGTAGCGCTGTCTCCTCACAGCAAGAAGGTTGCTGGTTCGAGCCTCGGCTGGGTCAGTTGGCATTTCTGTGTGAGGTTTGCATGTTCTCCCCGTGTTGGCGTGGGTTTCCTCCGGGTGCTCCGGTTTCCCCCACAAGTCCAAAGACGTGGTACAGGTGAATTGGGTAGGCTAAATTGTCCGTAGTGTATGTATGTGTGTGAATGAGTGAGTATGGGTGTTTCCCAGTGATGGGTTGCAGCTGGAAGGGCATCCGCTGCGTAAAACATATGCTGAATAAGTTGGCGGTTCATTCCGCTGTGGCGACCCCAGATTAATAAAGGCACTAAGCCAAAAAGAAAATGAATGAATGAATGATAATTTAAAATAAATATACAAAATCATTTTAAAATATAAAAATTTTTTTATTATGTTGGACATCATATATATCATAAACATTCATTCACATTTGGGCATTATTTTGTGTGTGAATATTTCTACATTTAATTTCAAATTCAGCAATTTTCTTTTTAATTAATTATTTTAGTTTCAAATTTGTACTATTTTCTTTTTATATTTATTTATTTTACTAACCTTTGTTTAATTCACAAAATTTTCTAAAATAGTTTAAGTTAACAATAACAACACTGAAACTAACCGACACAAGCGTTCACTTGTCAGGATATGGTCTTCACTGTAGATTTGGCCTGTTTTTAAGTGATGTTTGTGTGTGTGCAGGACACTAATCGAGGGTGATAAGAAGGCAGGATTCAGTGTGTTCTGGGCTGATGATGGTTTGGACACTGGACCGATCCTGCTGCAGAAAGAGTGTCCAGTAGAGCCCAACGACACGGTGGACACACTTTATAACCGCTTCCTGTTTCCAGAGGGCATCAAGGCCATGGTGAATGTACAGAAAATATTAGGAAACGACACTTTTATGCTAAATAAAGTTGACTTACAGATTTGGTTTGAAACAGGTTGATGCTGTACAGCTCATTGCAGATGGTAAAGCTCCCAAAATCCCTCAGTCCGAAGAAGGAGCCAGTTATGAGGGAATCCAAAAGAAATCCAATGCTAAGGTGGGGTAGGAGTAAATAGCTTGAAATGTAATTAAAGTAAGTGAACGTCATCTTATCTGACAGTCTCTGCCTGTTTGTCTAGGTGAATATGGCTCAACCGGCAGAGGCTATTCATAACTGGATACGTGGACATGATAAAGTTCCTGGTGCCTGGGTTGTGATGGATGGAAAGGTGCGTTTTTTTATACACAATGTTTTTATTATTAAAACAGGACCCTTTGTTCATAACAACAACAATAAAAAGGTTCTACATTTTTATATATTCTGAATGGGATATTATTATTGTTTCATGATGTCAAAATTATGAATTATTTTATTTAGCTCAGATGTTATAGGAAAATACCCCTATATATGATGATTATATTTATGATTATATGATTTATATATGATTATATATGAATAAATATGATTTAAATTTATATTATATATTTTTATTTGTATAAATTAAACTATACATTTTAATTAAATATATACTAAAACTAATTAATTAAAACATGAATCTAATTTGTTTCATGAATTAGGCATTATAAACATGAGTTATAACTTGAAATCAAATAATAATGAAATTCTAAAATTATTTTAGAATTTTAAAAATAGAATAAGTAGAACAGAATTAAAATAAATAGAAAAAATAATAATAATAATAATACTTTTTTAGAAATTTAGAATTAAAAAAAGAATTTATACAATTCTAAAAATGACAAAACATGTAAATAAAAATAACTGTACCTAAAAATTTAATGAAAAAGGTCTAAAAATTTTTTTAAAAAGCTAATAAAAATTTGAGCCATTAGTAAAAAAAACTGCCACAAAAATGATAACATATACACATGGGTCTATATATAATTTTTATTAATTAATTCATTTATTTATTTATTTTTAATTTATTTATAACTTATTATAATTAAATAAATGAATATATTATTTTTTATTCTAAAAACTAGAAGCAATTTCAAGACTAATTCTTATATGATGTTAAACAGACAATATTGTAATATGTGTTTTTTTGTTTTCTCCAGCCTGTAACTGTGTATGGTTCCTCAGTGTTGAGCGGGTCTGTGCCTGCAGGTCAGCCCATAGACATAGAAGGAGCGTCTCAGCCTGGACTCATCACCAAATCTGGACTCCTTCTGTTCGGCTCTGATGCAAAAGCGGTTAGCGTTGAGCCTTTTTTCTTACCTGATAACCATTAAAGTTTTACAGATTCATAATAAAGAGTTTTAATCACTTTGCAGCTCCAGGTGAAGAGCCTGCAATTTGAGGATGGAAAGATGATTCCTGCGTCCAAATACTTTTCATCTGAAGAAACCGCTAGTTTGGATCTTACAGATGATGAGAAAAAAATGGCAGAGGAGATCAGGGTATGTGACTTGATATTAGAAAGAATTGATATTAGATTTGTGTTGAGCAGTTTATTTATTTTTTGCATGCTTGTCTAGGTGATCTGGAAAGGGATTCTGAGTAACGTTGCAGCTATTGAAGAAACAACTGATTTCTTTAAGTGTGGAGCCGCTTCAATGGATGTAGTCAGGTGGGTCTTCAGCTTATTTATTTCATTCATTCATTTTCTTTTCGGCTTAGTCCCTTTATTAATCTGGGGTCGCCACTGCGGAATGAACCGCCAACTTATCCAGCATATGTTTTACGCAGCGGATGCCCTTCCAGCTGCAACCCATTACTGGGAAACATCCATACACACTCATTCACACACATACACTACGGACAATTTAGCCTACCCAATTCACCTATACCACATGTTTTTGGACTTGTGGGGGAAACCGGAGCACCCGGAGGAAACCCACGCGAACACGGGGAGAACATGCAAACTCCACACAGAAACGCAAACTGACCCAGTCGAGGCTCGAACCAGCGACCTTCTTGCTGTGAGGCGAACGTGCTACCCACTGCGCCACCGTGCAGCCCACTCATTTCTTTTTCTTGTTTTATTTTATACATTTTCAGGTGGTCAGATTTTACTAGTGTTTATTTAGTAACACTTTAGTGACATGTTGAGAATTATTTTAGAATATTATTGGTTATTTATGTTTGTTTTATTTCATATAGATTTTATTTACATATTTTCAGTTTAAATGTTGTTTTAGGGATTTTTTTAATTACTTTTCAAATATTGTTTCAATTTAGTTTTATATATTTCATATTTATTTTATTTCAGGTTTCAGTTTTAGTATTAGCATTGTAATTAATATGTTGCAGATTAATATTATTTAGTTACTTTTCTTTTGAATTGAATTGAATTTTTATTTCACAGATTTAAACAAACTGTACAAAATACAAGTATCCCATACATTTTGAAATAAAACCGTAGACGATAAAAACACAATAAAGCCCTTGGCTTGTTTCCATTGTGGTCCTCGCTGATAAAAACAAAGTATGGCTGCAAAGTACAGTTAATGCATAAAACAAACAGTACCTCCACATTAATTCATTCATTCATTTTCTTTTCGGCTTAGTCCCTTAATTAATCTGGGGTCACCACAGCGGAATGAACCACCAACTTATCCAGCATATGTTTTACGCAGCGAATGCCCTTCCAGCCGCAACCCATGACTGGGAAACATCCATACACACTCATTCACACTCATACACTACGGACAATTTAGCTTACCTAATTCACCTATACCGCATGTCTTTGGACTTGTGGGGGAAACCGGAGCACCCGGAGGAAACCCACGCCAACACGGAGAGAACATGCAAACTCCACTCCAACTGACCCAGCTGAGGCTCGAACCAGCGACCTTCTTGCTGTGAGGCAAGAAGGTGCCTTCTTGCCTCTTCTTGCCTTATCTGTGCTACCCACTGCGCCACCGTGAGGCCCGTACCTCCACATTTTAAAACAAAAACAAAATTATTCACAATACATACTATAAAATATATATATTTTAAATATCATCCACCATGCAAACTAACTTTCATCATCAAACAACCATCTTTTGATCACTTTAACCTCCTTAAGTCTGTTATTTCCTTGATCTGTTTGGGTAATTTGTTCCACATGATTGCACTGGTGTATGAAAACATATTTGTCCCCACTAAACGTCTAAACATAAATAAACAAATATTAAAATCCCAACCTCTAGTACTATACGTATGCTGTTGTCTCACCATTTGAATATAGTTCACTAAATAATTAATGCTTTAATGCTATTAGTGTTTTTAATGTTATTTCTGTTTAGCATTTGTATTTTTATCTATTTATTTTTATCTCTAGCTTAAATTTTGCATCTAAACATAATTTCTGTTCGTTTTCCATGCGGCATGCCTTGTTTTTGTGCAAGTTTGTCTCTTAATATTTACATTTTATTTATATTTACCTCAATTTTTATCTGTGTTGGTTTGTTTTTACTTCATTTATGTTACATGACATTGAAACATTGTTCATTACTGTTTAGGTTTTCATCAAATATTTATACTTTATTTTAACTTTATTGCAATTACAGGCGTTTTTGAAACATTAATAACATTATTTAACATTAATAACATTATTTAACATTAATAACAATGAAACTAAGTGGCTAAAATGCCTAAAAATGACAAAATAAAGATGATATTTATGTCATATCCATGGTCATATTAGCATGATTGACCATTCAATCAATGTACTTTGAGCTCATTTTACATGCAAATAAGTTATCTAGTATGTCCAGACTGGCAAATAGTTGTGAAATAGCATGACAAATAGTAATGCAAAAGTATGTCTAACACACTTATTCATCTCACTGACACATTAACCGACACAAACACTGTGCATTTATGAAGTGTGCTCCATACAGGTGAGTGGCTTGACAAACCACCTGTAGAAACTCTCTCTCTCTCTCTCTCAATTCAATTCAATTCAATTCAATTCAATTCAATTCAATTCAATTC
>CAIGQV010019029.1:11788177-11817041 GCA_903798115.1 Danio jaintianensis | reverse complement strand
GCATGCACATTAACCATTCTGTGCACCAAAGATCATGTTTTGAGCACGCAAAATGACTTGTTGCATGCACATTAACAAATCTGCGTCCAAAAGATCATGTTTTTGTCGCAATTGTGTCACAGATTCAACCCCATACCTCTCTCTTCATTGATATTAAAGCATGCAAGCTGCTTATAGGTGGTGACACTTATGTGTTTTTGTGTGCTCAGGTTGAGGAAATCAAGAAGATGAAGATCGGGGATCCTTTAGAACGCTCCACAGATCATGGACCTCAGAACCACAAGGCTCACATGGACAAGCTGGTTGAGTATTGTGAGATCGGCGTGAAGGAGGGCGCAACACTCGTCTATGGTGGACGGCAGGTGGACAGACCAGGTGAGACACCAGTCGGACCAGATACACGTGTTTTAAACAAGCTTGTGATACTAAATTTGTTCAGATATAAAACATTTAAGCCATTTTTTTTCAGATTTGTTCTATGTTTAGGTTCAGTAATTTCACTTGAATAAGAATGAAAAAGTTATTTAAATAGTTATTTATTTAAATGACTTACTTTCATGATATTAAAGTGAAGTTACTGAACCCAAACATGGGATACTGATGAAAATAATGATTAAAAAGGAAAGAAATATCTTGTATAATTTATATTTTTAGATTTTTTTGTGTAAAAAAGTGTCACATGCATTTTTTACATTTATTTTAGATTTAGTCATTTTGGTATTGCAATATTGAAATAATGATTTTATTTCATCCCTAATCTTACAGTTTTTAAATTTAAGGATTTATTTCCATGAAATATTTAAAATATTTGTAATTATTCTCACAGGCTTTTTCATGGAGCCCACAGTCTTCACAGATGTAGAGGACCACATGTTCATTGCCAAAGAGGAGTCATTTGGCCCCGTCATGGTGGTGTCCAAATTCAAAGATGGGTAAGTTGTTGTTTTTTTTCTTCTCTATAATAGGACTTTTTTGTGAGAGTCTGATCTGCAAGATAAACTAAACAAAATGATAGAGTTCATTTGGGTAAATGTCAACTGTATTATAATGCAGTGTTTCTCAACCACGTTCCGGGAGGACCACCAGCTCTGCACATGTTCCTTGTCTCTTTAACCAAACACACTTGATTCAGATCATCAGCTCATTAGCAGACACTGAAAGACCTGTAATGGTGTAACAGACAAAGAAGACATCCAAAACATGCAGTGCTGGTGGTCCTCCAGGAACGTGGTTGAGAAACACTGGTATAATGTATCTCATTATGTTTTTTATCACTATTGAAAATCCTACCGCTGCTTATCTCGTTTCTCCCCATCAGTGATGTAGATGGAGTTTTGAGCAGAGCCAATGACACAGAGTTCGGCCTGGCCTCTGGCGTTTTCACCCGTGACATTAACAAAGCCATGTATGTGAGTGAGAGACTGGAGGCGGGAACTGTGTTCATCAACACCTACAACAAAACCGATGTGGCGGCTCCATTTGGAGGCTTCAAACAGTCCGGGTTTGGAAAAGACCTTGGTAAGAGAGATAAAAACACTCTGTAATTTTACATTTAATGGCCATTTTTACACTTGTATTAAGATGTGCATTGGTTGATTAGATCAATAGTAGATGATGAAGATGCATGACCATTTACACTCGGTGTTTCAATTAGTCTTAAAATAATTTGTTACTTTGTGTTATCATATTAGCAGATAGGATACTGTGCATATTAAAGGGCCAACGCTTACTTATGAATGCCCAAGATGTGTTAAAGCATATGTAAATTATTTATTATCCCACATCATTGGTTTTTACCTACCCCACATGGATCATTTCAATATTTATACATTACATGTTCATGAGCTAAATGTGCAGTTAAGTATCCTAATATGAACGTGAAAGGAGATAACAGAAAATGAAGTAAACCACTATGAAAGCAATCTGTTCGAATGAGTTTAAACCCTTGTTTTGTTCTAGAATTCTGTATACACCATTAAAATACCTACAATTATACCTAAAAAAACACAAAAATACAACAGCTAAATTTTTTTTAAATTCTCAAAGCTATATTGCATGAAGAATCAACGTCATCTTCATCACAAACTGTGCATATCCATGTTTTCCATCAGTGTTTAATCTGTGGACAACACTCATTTTTGATGAGTGTAAAGGGTATATTTTCTAATGCTAAAGACACCTCCGTAAGTGTATTACGTTTTTAGCAAGACAGTTTTCATAAAAGTTAAAGCAGCAGATATTTTTTCTGTTTGTGTGTTTGAGGGGGTGTATTATGGTTTGCATGTGTGTGTCAGTGTGTGCCAGGAGTTTTTGTGGTGTAAAACTGGTTTTATAGCTTGCGGGTTGACACAAAATTGACACAAAGGACAAGCGTTGTACCCTAAATGTGTACAGCCTTCATGAAAATATGAAAATGACTCATTTTTTCTAATGTCAGGGTCAACCGGAGGTATTAACTTTGGCGGTCTTTGAAAGTGGCTAGGAGTGGACAAGCTCAAAACGTTTCATTTAGCGCTGTCCATTTGTCATCGGATTGACAAAATTGCATATTAAGGCTAGGTGTGTAAACAACAACACTTTGAAAAGCAGATAAATGAATGTATGACCTTGTGTTTTCAGGTGAGGACGCCCTGCACGAGTACCTGCGGACTAAAGCTGTGACAGTGGAGTATTGAAGGAACACTGCTGGAAAAACTGCAAACGGCCTTTTACTGCAGCCCCATTTGACTTGAAGCAGGTTTGATAGATAACCCAGAGCATTTCCTGCCAAAACTACACTGATGTGCCTACATTTTTTATTATCGCTTTTTTTTCCTGGATAATGCTTGGAGGGACAAATAATGACTGGCCTGTGTATGCTGGCTAATTTTTAAGAGATGGCAACTGACCTCCAAGTGGATCCAAGAAATTGTCACAAATCATCTAGCAAACACTGAAGTATGTTACAGTGGTAAAGTGAAATAGAGTTATTTGAGTTTATTAACCGCAACAGTATCAGAATCATGAGCACGTTTCTGGTGACCAAAAGCAGTTGAATGGGAAACTGCTGGTTTGGTGCAGCAGAAATGGAAACCAAGTAGCCATCAAAATCAAAATTGCTCATCATATCACATAAAATCATTCATTTACACAACTGTACGTAAACGTTTGGGGTCAGGAAGAGTTTTAAGGGTTTTTATAGATGCCTCTTATGATCAGGAGAACATTTATGTGAAGGACAAACAGTAATATTTAATGTAATTTATTTCTGTGATTCAAAGCTGCATTTTCAGCATCATTACTCTAGTCTTTAGTGTTACACGATCTTTCGAAAATTATATTAATATGCTAATGTTTTGCTCAGTAAACTTCTTTTTTTATTATTATTATCAAAATAGAAAACATTTTTAAGGAAACCATGATACATTTTATAAAGCTGAATATAAAGCTAAAAACTAAATGAAATATCAGTATTTATAACATTATGAAGGTACACTGTAAATTGATTCGTTTACTTAAAATAAGTGAGTAACCCTGTGCTTTTAAAACAATTAGTTGACTTTACTTAATAAATTAAGTAAACGCGTTGCCTTAAAAACTTATGCAAATGAACTATGTGCATAATTATAAAAATTTAGCTAAATGAACTTAACAGTTAACAAGTTACAAAGGGTTTACTCACTTTTTAAAGTAAAGTCAACGAGTTTACTCACTTTTTAAAGTAAATAATCACTTTTTACAGTGTATTTACTTTCATTTTTCATCAATTTAATGTGTCCTTGCTGTATAAAAGTATTAATTTCTATTTTAAATAAATCTTTCTGACCTCAAACTTATAAAATGTAATGTATATCAATCAAGCATCCATTTTTTTAAGCTATTCTGCCAATTGCACACTTACATAAGTCTTAGTTTTATATCTGTGGTCTCATATTTTCAAGCCATGTCGCATCACTGCCACTTTATGAAATCTGTATTAGCATATTTGTACATCCCAAGGGTTTTTTAATATGCATAGCATTTTCACGACACTTGTTTTTATTAGCATAACTGTATATATTTTATTAGAGGATACGACGATTTGTCTTATTTTATATATTTAATTTTGCATTCCAGACAGCAGATTGGAAATGTCGAAAGGGAAACAATATAAACACACTATTCTCTTTTAAAAGAAGTTATTTATTTTGTATGGGTAAAAAAAATGTGGTACATTCTTGTTGGGGAAAAATATGTCAAAGTAACATAAAATACTCTTGAGTACAGTACAATGTGAAATATTTCTGGTACATTCTTGTTAGGATGACTGAAAATATGTATGTTTGTTTTGTCTGAAGGTGCATCGTAATTTTGTTATACAAGAACACACAATTAATTTTATTGGGTATTTGAGGTTCTGTAAAAGCTGTCGGTCACACTGGAAGTGTCATATTGCCAAATAGTCTTCATGCGCAACTTTATATAAACTGCTAACAAACATTTTACGGAGCGTTGGGAAATTGTTTTTACAATAAACAACGGAAATGACAAAAACCTTGTTTTTCTTGATTGAAACTATTATAATTAATGCAAAAATACAATACTGTCAAGTATAGTCGTCTTAAACGATAAAAAGAGAGCAACCTTAGTTTTTAAACCCCATTAAACATATGCTATCAACTCCAGTAGAATGCTATTAACTCTCCTTCAGTAGAAAATAAAAACATTTTAACTGAAATTATTAGTCTTTGAGGGAAAATTATATATATATATATATATATATATATTAGTGCTGGGCAAACATTAATCGCATCCAAAATAAAAGTTTGTTTTGACATAATATATGCGTGTGTATTAAATATATGTAAATATAAATAATAATTAAACATTTTCTCAAATATATGCATGCATGTATTAATTAAACAATCTCAATTAAACATTTTCTCAAATATATGCATGCATGCGTGTATTTATATATACATAATAAATATACACAGTACACACACTTAAATTATGTCAAATCAAACTTTTATTTTGGATGCAATTAATTTTTGCCCAGCATCAATATAAATGATTATCTTTAATCCACAGCCTCTGCATATGGTCCTAGGCACATAAATAATAGTGCAGCAATAATGTTGTAAATACTTGGATAGCCTGATCATAGATTAACAGCAAACTTACATTTTTTTGGAAGAACTATCCGTTAACTCAGTTTTTCTCAACCACGTTCCTGGAGGACCTCCAGCTCTGCACATTCTCCATGTCTCCTTATCCAAACACACCTGATTCAGATCATTAGCAGAGACTGAAAGACCTGTAATGGTGTAACAGACAAAGAAGACATCCAAAACATGCAGTGTTGGTGGTCCTCCAGGAACGTGGTTGAGAAACACTGCTTTAACTGTAGTCCCTATTTAGAATTAAACATGTCCACAGACACATGAAATGTTCCTCGCGTGACTCCACCAGCTTACAATGACCAATCTGTGCTCTTTCCAAACAAAAGCAGACCTGGAATGGTCATGCATTTCAACCACAAACACAGAAATGGCCGCAAAAAGTCTCCCAGAGTTCCAATGGGATGAAAGTTCATTCTCCCTCTTTCTCCAGCACCTGTATGTTGGCCTTTCTCTTTCTGTCACCTGGAAGTTTAAGTGTCTTTGCTGTGACCGTTTGCAGCTCTTCCTCTGAACTGTCTTCCTCAGATGATGATGATGATGACTCTTCATCCTCTTCACTGCTGTCTGATTCCTCCAGCTCAACCAGAGCCACGTCCTGCAGAGCAAAACACATCTGGTCATTCATGGAAAAAGAGTAAAACTGAATAATTTTTGGACACTTGCTGATGTGATGAGACCGGACGCACCATCTCAATGACTTTCTCTGCGTCCTCCACACTCTCGATGTTAAAGAAACCAGCGGGAGCTTCTTCCATCTGCTGTCTTAAAGACTCGTTAGCCTGAGCCATTTGGGGAAGGAAATTCTGCAATCTGTCTAAGACTAGCATGCAAAAACACACAATTTATATTTCATACGAATGGGTCAGAGTGGAATAGGGGTTTTCAAGCATGAGAGGTATATTTCAGTAGACTAAAATTGTAATATTTAAGAGTTTAAAAAGTGTCTATCATACATTTTTACAAGGATTTAAATAATAAACCACCTAAATGTCAATTATTTTAAGACATATTCAAAATACTAATTAACTATCATTTTCATTTTTAACCACATCCTTCAAAACTTCTAGATTTTGCTGTTTTGTCAACAAAAAAAGATAATGATAATTTAAAATCTACATACAAATATGTTGTATGATCATTTTTTTCCGTTTATATAAGTGAATAAGTTGAGAATAAATTAAATATATGTTACTCTGAATGGTGACATTACATTATTTCACTCATATTTTATTTTAAGAAATTAACAAAGCATTAAATATGCTTTCGATGTATTTATGATCACTTTTGTAAAGGTAATAATTTGATGCAGACACCAAAGTGGGATCTAGGTACATGCATAATCGCACTATAGCGGTAATGCATTAAATATAGCATTAGAAATGTAATAAATAACCTGAATATACAGTTGACCACATGAACGTGCTCACCATTACTTCTGGAAACTCTTTCTGTCTTCAGGGAAGCACCATTCGAGTTCAATAACAGTTTCTCATGGACTCCTGGAGACAACAGTTAACAATTCATTTAAAATGACATTTTACAAAGCAAAAAATATATTCGGGTATGGTTAAAAAATAACCAAGGAATCTGAAATGTAAACTAATAGTAAATGTAAAATGTAAAACTAAATAACTTAAATGTAAACTTTTTACGCAATGAATGAAAATGATTGTTCATGATGCTGTTGTTCAGCATGAATACCTTGAGGAATTGAAGATATTAAATATTATCAGGTATTTTTTAGGTTCTGTATGAGCTAAAAGCCTAAATGTATATATTTTCAGTTCAAAATTATATTTGGCTATGAATCAAATAAGTAAAAAAGAATTTGAAATATAGCTGAAATATAGAAATATAGCAGAAATAAACAATTCACTTTTATTTTCACAATATGAATAGATTTTTATGCGTTTATTTATATTAATTTCCACCACAAATAACGTTACACTGTACACTTGAGTGCATATCAAGACTGTTAAATTTAATTCCAGGACATCTGAATAAATTAAACAAATTTTCGAGTTAACAATTACAATTAGCCCTTGAACAATACACGAATCGCCTATAAATGACAACAGAAACCACTGCAAAACGAATTCCATACAACACCGTTTGATGAATTTATCTGTTCAACAAAAAATATTTCCTTTGTATGCTGGTAAACGTAGACTCATTGCTTTTTTCTTCTTCGAATAATGTCTCACCTTTTCCGTTGCCACAGGTCAGCAAGTCCTTAGAAGATGATTTTTTGGTACAGTTTTGTGTTTGAGCCATGTTTATTCCCTCACATGCACAAACTCACTTGTATCCACATGTGTTTACACAGCATAATAACTTCCGTGTTGAAGGGTCGAGCCGCTGTTAGCGCCCTCTGGAGTTTGGGGTGTACGTGCTTCATAATAATTGTATATAATCAAATAAATACTTTAAAATAACATAAAAACACACTATAACACTTTGCAGTGTTATATAAATGGCAGCTAAAATTATAATTGCTTTACTGTAGTATTTCAAATGCCTAGATTATGAAAAATATGGCTGAAAAAAGGTATGGCTGTGTTTGCATAACTGACATTACTTGTTTTACTTGTTACTGTCTTGAAAATTTGACCTAATTACACAGGATGACATCACTGGTATTCACGTCGTCGTAACAAGTTACTTGTTTGACAACGTGTCCTTCTTTCTAAGAGATGAACGAAACTATAAATATTTAAATTTGCTGTATTTAAAAAAATTGGCGTGTAATAAATAGTTTTTTTTTAAAATAAAATTCGCAATGAACATTAGTAACTAATTATTGTCCTATATTTTAGACATAAAATCTCCCATTTTACGTGAGACGTTTATTTAATTTTTTTTATTCAGAACTTTTATTTTGAAGTGCACGCTCGCTCCCGCAGCTGTCGCAGTGCACGGCAGTGATGACGTGCCGCCACTGTCATAGAGCTCCAGTCCAGCGATTAGGGAAGAAGCAAGAACTCGCTTCGACGGAGCGGAAAATACCACGGTAAATATATTCAGCTGTAATCTTTTCAACCTCCGGAGAGTTTAATAACGTCTACCACACGTTAAATAAAGCGCTGGTTTAATTTGACAGGCTTTGAAGTTCATTTGATGAATTATTAATGTTTACCATCAGTCAGCTGGAGAATATTTTAGGATGCTTTGAGATGATTCCAACACACAAGTCAACTACGTACAGGTGTAGACGTATAATTAAGTACGTTTTGGTAACCATAAACCACACAATCTTTAGAAAGCTGCCGTATTCTCATAGTTTGTCAAACTGAAAATGCAGTCTGTCCTTTTCCTGGCTCTGCATCTGCATCACATGCATAATACATTAAAATATCTCAAGTCCTATCAAATATATAGGTTCAGTTTTTGTCTGAAGCATTATCTTAGGCGTTTGTGTATTTTCTTTCTTGTTTCTGAGAGCTGGTATTGTTCCAATGACTTTGTTTACAAGTATTTGCATGTGATTCACCATTTGTTGTTTATTGATTTGGCTTATTGATCATATTAAAGTACACTGCTTCATCTTGTTATACATGTTTTATTTATTATTTGTAGTGTAACATTTCTAGTAGTAAACTCAAATAAGAACAATAATCGGACTTCCTCTTTCTAACAGATAAATTCATAAACGTTCCTGTGTTGATTTGGCTGTGATCTGTTTTGCTGAAGTTTCTTTTATCATTTATGTGTGATTTATTTATTTGTTAGCATTTTCGCTTTATTAAATTGTTATCTTATAGGAAAAGTTTTTATGTAAAAAATGATATAAACGTTTAAGTTCTTTAAATTGTTTTTATTTTTCCAGATATTTAATTTGTTGCATTTTCGCTTTACTAAATTGTAATCTTAAAGTTAAAGTTTTTTAATAAAAAAAAAAAACACCTTAAAGTTCTTGAAATTGTCTTGATTTTTCCAAATACTTAATTTATAACTGCACAATCTTGCATTTCCCCCCCAAAGACACATATAAAATGATTACTGACATTATTCAGAATCTTAGTTCCAAGTATGTTGCACAAAAGAATTGATGTCAGTAAGTTTTAGATTGTGTACTAAACATTATAACTGCCATTTCAGCGTCTAGATCGAATCACTTCTGCTGACGGACTAAAAAAAAACACATGATATTGTGCCCTTGACTATGTTTGCCAATGCTGTTGATAAACTGTCTGTACTTTTCTTCATTAGGTCACTGTGATACTATTATGGATGCCACCTGCTGATTCTGCTGATCTGCTACTTTTCTCAAAGTACGGAGGGCCATGAGCCCAGCCAGGTCTAATCTTCAGCATGAGCCTCCGAACGATAGGGGGTGCTGTGCTCAGCTCCCTGGGCCCTAGTCTGGCGGCTCAGGCTGGAGGAGCCTGGAGCTCTGTGTCTTTCAGACCCATACCCTGCATGCTTCAGACCATGGTTCCTGCTAGTTACACTGCTCTACAGGAGGAACGACTGGCCATGGTGGATCTCGGGACGCCCAAGCCAGAGTCCCTCAAGAATGGCTTCCACCGAGAGTCCCGGAGACATTCAGACCGTGGCAGCAGGACCTCCATCAGCCTGTCTGAGGCTGGAGACGGGCGATATGCGGAGACTGAGCCCATGCTGCCCGAGAGCAGACTTTCGGGAAAAGAAGCCGACGAAGAGGAGGAGAGTGAGGAGGAAGGGCAGCAGTTGGCAAATGTAAACATGCCCAAAGAGTCACCCCTGGCTATGACACTGCAGATACTGGTGCCGTTCCTTCTAGCAGGGTTCGGGACAGTGTCAGCCGGGGTGGTGCTGGATATAGTACAGGTGAGACACCTTCATGCTGGTCTAAATTGGTATTACTTTATTGCTTATGTGGAAAGAAGAAGAAGATATTTTGAATGTTTCAGCTGTTTGGTCCGTAGAAATCAATGGGGGTCCATCTTATAAATTCATTCATTCATTTTCTTTTCGGATTAGTCCCTTTATTAATCCGGGGTCGCCACAGCGGAATGAACCGCCAACTTATCCAGCATATGTTTTACGCAGCAGATGCCCTTCCAGCCACACACATACACTACGGCCAATTTAGCTTACCCAATTCACCTATAGAGCATGTGTTTGGACTGTGGGAGAAACCAGAGCACCCGGAGGAAACCCACACCAACACGGGGAGAACATGCACACTCCACACAGAAATGCCAACTGACCGTCGGCGCAATAGCCTAGTGGTTAGCTCGGTGACATATGGTGCAGTAGCACTTCAGGGCATCCCGAGTTCGAATCCCGGCTCGAGGACATTTCCCGTCCCTACCCCCTCTCTCTCCCCCACTTCGCTTCCTGTCTGAAATGCTGTCCTATCCACTTAATAAGGGCAAAAAAAGGCCAAAAAATAAATCTTTAAAGAAATGCCAAGTCACCCAGCCGAGGCTCGAACCAGCGACCTTCTTGCTGTGAGGCGACAGCGCTACCCACTGCGCCATCGCGCCGCCATCTTATGAATTATTTATTAATATTATTCTATGATAAAAAAAAAAATTAAACAGTTTTCAAAGTATCCTTTAGTATTAAATTCTGACTTAAATCTATTGCCAGAAACATAACAAAATATTGTTTTGGCTCCAGGATCCCCGTTGTCCAAGACAAAAAAAGGATTATTTGATTATTTATTCATTTATTTATTTATTTATTGATTGATTTATAGGATTAGTAGGATTAAGGATTAAATTAAAACAAAAAAATTGATTTAATTAAATCCAAGTAACAAATTAAGGAATGGAACGTGAACTATTTCTAACTTTTTTCCATCAACTTTTGCTAAGAAAAAAGGGAGTAAACTCGTTGCCTTAAAATTATTAATGTGCATAATTATTAAAATTAAGTCAACATAACAGTTAAAAGTTAAAATGGGTTTACTCATTTTCTAGAAGCGAATCCTGTTTTAGCGGGTGGCTGTGTTAAGGAATTGTTGCACATTTTTATTTATTATTTATTTATATTATTTTACTTATTTATTGGTACTCATTTACTCTTTGTTTGTGTTTATAAATACATTTAAATAACGGAAATAACTGTTTCCTTGAAGTTTGTTAAGGGCCCTTAGTGGGCCCCGGGCCGCAGGTTGAGAACCACTGACATGATTCATTCATAGCATTTTGTTCTCTTTTTTTCCCCCTTCTTTAGCATTGGGAAGCGTTTAAGAATATTACGGAAATCTTCATCCTTGTTCCAGCTCTTTTGGGTTTGAAAGGAAACCTGGAGATGACTCTGGCTTCCAGACTTTCCACAGCGGTTAGTATTACTAAACTAACTATCCACTGTTTGGACATAATTTCAGCCTGCTTTAGTTTAGGCGTGTCTGTAATTTGATGGCTTAATAGCAACTTTTAGTTAACCCAAGAAGTGCCCCTTTTACGTTGATGTGGTTCAGGATGAGATCTGGGCCTGTCAGGACCTGACGATTCAAGCTAGTTAAAAACCATACCATATCTATCTGTGATAGAATAGTCTGTTATTATCATTGTTATGACTCCATAGGTATTTCCATCCCCCGTATCCCTGAGTATAAAAACATTGTAGGTTTCAAGACAACAATTTCATTCAATGTATTTAGTTTATTTAATAAGTATCCCTGGTTTTATTGTGCAGATTGTTTGCACAGTTTTCTTTTTTTTTATTATTTATCAAAATGGAAAAATATCTTCCAGCCTAAAATAAATACATCCACCACAATATTATTTTTAAACTATTGCTTTCTTCAGAACATTTATAAATTTATATATAGATCTAAATTAAACATATACAAATAGATAAAGATATTAATCTATGTAGATATAAATGTACTTTTGTTCTAGATGCTATAAGACTTTTATAACCTTAAATTTGAGCAAGCTTTCATTTTTAATATATGTAGTTTTAATTTAAATGTTGTTATTTTTATTATTATTATTATTTGTTAATTTATTATGAAGCATGCTGGGATGTGTTTTGTAATATTCTTTATCGTATTGTTCTTGTGTGATTTTGTTTGTATGATGTCACGATGTCACTGCCCTAATTTAATTGTCCCTTCCTTTGTAGCATAGATTCAGCAATGTTCTGAAAACACTTTTCTTTTAGTGCTTTGTAGGATTACGATTTGACTTTTGTGAACTCACTGTAATGTTCAAGACACCAGTTTGAGATGACTTGAGCTTTGTGACATGGTGTGTTATCCTACTGGATACTTGTGAGATGAGTACACTGCGGTCATAAAGAGATGAACATGGTCAGCATCAATATTCGGGTAAATTGATGTGTTTAAACGATGTTCAGCTGGTACTAAGAGGCCCAAAGAAGGCTGACCAGCAGTATTCAATTCAATTCAAGTTTATCTGTATAGCGCTATTCACAATAATTATGCTTAATTAATTAAGCAAAAGGTGCACATTATTGCATTGCAATCAAATTCAGAAAAGTTGAGGTTATTAGTTACCATAACTTTATTAGTTATAACAAATTAACTAGTAACTAATAGCTTTTAACAGTTAATGTTATTATATATAAGCAGTAGACTGATCTGTTCAAGCAATTCAGGATGAAACCTTGCTTTCATAGTGTTTACATTAAATTCTGACCTTGCCTTGAATGTCGCAGCAGGAATGGAATCTAATCTTCTATTGTCCAGTTTTGCTGAGCTGCTTTGAATTATAGCCTCAGTTTCTGTTCTTAGCTGACAGGTGTGGCTGTGATGTGCCTCAGCAGATTGATCATATGCATTGAGTTGCTGCAATGTGATTGGCTTTGATTAGAGCTTTGCGTTAGATTAGAGCTTTGCGTTAAGAAGTAGTTAAACAGGTGTACCTAATAAAGTGGCCAGTCAGTTTCTCTTTCATAAGCATTTTTGCTTATAATGCTTTACAGTTGAAGTCAGAATCATTAGCCTTCCTGTATATGTTTTGCCCAATTTCTGTTTAAAGGAAAGAAGTTTTTTTTTTAACACAATAGTTTTAATAACTAATTTCTAATAACTGATTTTTTTTTTTTCTTTGCCATAATGACAGTACATGATATATTACTAGATATTTTTCAAGATACTAGTTAGTATTCAGCTTAAAGTGTAATTTAAAGGCTTAACTAGGTTAATTAGGCAAGTTAGGGTAATTAGGCAAGTCATTGTATAACAATGTTCTGTAGACAATCGAAGAAATATTGCTTAAGGGGGCTAATAATATTGACCTTAAAATGGTTTAAAAAAAAAAAAAAAAAAGCTTTTATCCTAGCCGAAATAAAGCAAATAAGACTTTCTCCAGAAGAAAAAATATTATAGGAAATAGTGTGGAAAAAGTCCTTGCTCTCTAAAACGTATGAGCAACATCAAACCTCTTCACGTCTGACCCTGGTAGTCTTTCTTTCTGTTTTCCCACTACAGAAGACAAAAATGCGTCACAAATGATCCACTTAAACTCTTCCATAGTTACAGACTCAGGAATGTTTGGATAAGTATAGTTTACTTAAGCTAGTTCAGAAGCGCTCTCCTCTCCTGCCCTTTCCTCTGGGCGCTGGAGTCTTTCTGCTGACAGAGTGATTTTATTATTGTTATTATTTTTTTATTTTTTTGGAGTAGCTGTTTTATTTTTCTCAGCCAGGGACTCATAGGGGTTTCAGCTCATGTCGTTTAGTGTCTAGTGTTCTCCTGGCAAATCTGTCGTCCCCCCTCGAGGTGAAAGAATAAACAAACCCTGGTGGTGTGGAGCGAGCGGAGGAGACGGGTGAAAGTACAGGCCTTCTGTTCACCCTCATGCAGCTGTGGAAAAACGAAAACACACACACTGAGTCTGTTGCCCTCAGACGTCGCTCTCTCACATTTACATTTGTTTTCTTTATTTTCTTAAGCACACACACTAGTTCATCCACAGTGGAGTCAGCCATCTTGCTGTTACACTGTGGGCAGTGATCCTTTCCAAACCCTCAAATGTTGTTATCTTTTCCTCAGATGGCGGTTTTCTTTTCAATGTAAAATTTCCAGTTCCAAAATCCACCACTCAGAAGTAATTTGGTCTCATGCTGGGGTTTTTTTTGCTCTCTTTTCTTGTTTTAGCTATTAGTTTGTGGTTTTTTTTTTCTCTAAAATCAAAAGTTTAAATGTTTAAATGTAATAATTTGCTTAAAAAAAAAAAAGGCTGAAGTCTATTTTTATGATTTTCAGCAATTATTTATTTCAAGAGTTCACACTTAGATAATGCTCGACTATAATAGCAGGTTTGGCATGCTGTGCTGGGAGAGAACCCTGAGCTCGGAGAAAGATGAGCCCAAGGTTCCCGCCTTGTCAATGAGCATTAGGAGGGATACGAGATCAGGTATTTCTCGAGAGCCCCCCAGTTCGTTTTTTACCTATACTTTGGTTAATAGGGTGGTTCTATAAGAATCGATTCAGTATGAGTGCTTGTGACTGTTATTACAATTTGCTTATGTCACATGTTTTTAGACTGTGGGAGGACACCGGAGTACCCAGGGAAAACCCACGCTAACACAGGGAGAACATGCAAACATCGTGCAGAGCCAGCCACTGAGCCGCCGTGTCGCCCGATTCTAGAATTGAGGAGGAGTGAGAAGGGAAGGATAGAGGGGGGGGGTTTCCAAAACGAAGATAGGGAATGAAGTTTAGACAGGATATTTATAGTAATTTTGGAATGATCCGATAGGCTAGCTAATGATTAGCGATAAGGACCAGCTGTAGTCGATCATATCACGTGCTCCTTTCGAAATTAGTTTGTGAAACTTCACTTATTATTTTAAATGTAATTAAAAGTAAAATTTAATTAAACATCCTTTTTTGTTAAGAATATAAATAAAACTTAATTTGTAATGATAAACAACAAAATTATAAGTCCAAGGCACTCGAAAAGTAAGTAATGTATTCTTTTACATTTTTTCCACTTACTTTCGAGTGCCTTGGACTTATGATTTCGTTGTATATCCCTCATTCAAAGAGCACCGACATATTAACTATCCCTGAAGCACTTTTTGTTTGATTTTGGATTCATTTTAATGAATTAAAATAATTTATATTGCATATAGTTGCAACTATATTACATATAAGGATGTATAATTTGTATGTATAAATATATACTTTTTAAAAAACTTTTTAATTTATCCTTTTTGCTTTTTACATTTCTTAGGATTTCTTATACATATGTCACATTTTTAGTGACCACTTTACTGAGTGACGGATTGAAATAAAAAGAAAATGTGTGTTTTTGTGGTCTTTAGGTGAATGTGGGCAAAATGGACTCCCCCATAGAGAAGTGGAATCTCATTATTGGGAATTTGGCACTGAAACAGGTAAGAGCTTTTCTCAAGGATAATTTATACAGCAGCGACCTTAAAACCAGGGAATGTAGATTGTTTCACCAATACAGATACAGCCAATCTTTAAAATAATAACAAGAAAAGGTTATTAAAATAAATTCATCGTAATAACCTAACAATTTGAAAAAAATATAAATGTTAAAAATGTATATATATATATTGAATATTGTTATTATTATAGAGTATTGTTATTACTACGTAAATACATTTGTACTGATATACAGTTGAAGTCTGAATTATTAGCCCCCCTGTATATTTATTTCCCCCAATTTCTGTTTAATGGAAAGAAGATTTTTTTCAACACATTTCTAAACATAATAGTTTTAATAACTCATTTCTAATAACTGATTTCTTTTATCTTTGCCATGATGACAGTACATCATATTTTACTAGATATTTTTCAAGATACTAGTATTCAGCTTGAAGTGACATTTAAAGGCTTGACTAGTTAGGGTAATTAGGCATATCATAGTATAACTATGGTTTTTCCTGTAGACAATCAAAAAAAAGAAGAATTGCTTAAGGGGGCTAATGGTATTGATCGAAATGTTTTAAAAAAATGCTTTTATTCTAGCCAAAATTAAACAAATATGACTTTCTCCAGAAGAAAAAATATTAAAGGGAAATACTGTGAAAAACTTGTTGCTCTGTTAAGCATAATTTGGGAAATATTTGAAAAAGAAAAAAAAATTCACAGGAGGGCGAATCATTTTGACTTCAACTGTATGTCATCATTAAAATCACACACGAAGAAATACAAATAGATGAATACGCCAATGGTTCCACATACTGGATAAAAATCTGGATTTATTCCTGACCCCAGTGTTACCTCTCATTGTCTCTATTTTTTTTCCTCAGGTTCAGGCCACAGTAATCGGGTTTCTGGCAGCGGTAGCGGCTGTTGTACTGGGTTGGATTCCTGAGGGAAAGTTCCAGATCAGTCATGCCGTGTTGCTGTGCTCCAGTAGTGTCGCCACAGCCTTCATAGCATCTCTGCTGCAGGGTACACACAGATTAACCTCTAATACTCTTATATGTGGCTACTAAAGCAGATTCTGTTCACAACAAATAATGCTTCTATTGTTATTATGGCGAAATCTGATATCTTTGTTATTTGTCATTTTAGCCACATTATAAGTGTCTAGTTGCAGGTGAGTGACTTTTGTGTGTCTTCTCTCTCAGGTATAATAATGGTGGGTGTGATTGTGGGCTCTAAAAAGACTGGTATCAACCCTGATAATGTAGCCACGCCCATCGCCGCCAGTTTTGGTGACCTCATCACGCTGGCCATCCTAGCATGGATCAGCCAGGGCTTATACAACTGCATAGGTGAGTACAATATGTTGGAAAATAAGGTCTCCAAAACCTAGTGAGCTGCCAATCTACATTGCATTTTAAGGTAGCATATGCTCACTTGAATTATTAGTATGCATTCATGAATAAATATTTGACAAATGCCATGTAGACAGTCAAATTCAGAGGAACTTGTCATTTTTAAAAGCCCACTTGTGTGTTGAATGGATTGCTAAACTTGTACTTGCTTTAAATATGCATCTGTCACTCCCAGTTATTGTACCACCACAAACCCCCACACACACACACACACACACACACACACACACACACACACACACACACACACACACAATTAGAGTAACATCCTTTCCATCGACTAGTCAAGTTTCACTTAAGCATTTTAATCTGAACCAAAGCTTGCCAGAGAATGGTGGTCATATTATTTATTATTGCAGTTGATATATGAGGCCTTTAATGACTCGTATGATATATAAAGTGAGAATACAGAAGAATAAAAACCGCTCAGTTTTGCTTAGTGGCTCAGATTGGGCAAAAATATCCTGGGTAATAATTTGGTGTACTTTATTTATATGCCTACAATTAAATGTCAAAGTAGTAAAACGGAAGACTTGCATAAAATGTGTTTAAATATAACTTATTGCTCTAAATCGCACAGTTATTTTAGCCTTTAGTAAGATGACATTTAAATGCTTAGTTGCGTAAATGAAAGCTCTGCCATTTTGATTGTGGTGGATTAAAACACAATGATGATGATTGAGCAAATATATCATTTTAAATATTTTTTTGTAATGAAAATGATTTTGCTTATGCAGAAAATATTTTTCAACAACATGTTGGTTATCATTAAGAGTTCTCAATGTGTCAGGTATTGACAATAGTGGGCTTTAGGAGGTAAACACAAAGTTTGTCTTGTTTCTTTTGCTGTTTCTTATATATTGTATGTATGTTTACAGTATATATAATGTATATTTTTACATTAAAAGAAGAGAACACAGGAACAACCACAGATATTGCCACAAAGCCATCACAAAATCACAAATTTTAGGCAAAAAAATCTGTAAATTAAAGTAAATGCAACAAGAAGAGATTTATAATTTTTTTCCTAAAATAGATAACAGTTCAAGAGTTTGATAAATCTGTAGCAATTTCTGTTTTGATTTTTACCACAAGAGGGCGTCAGAATCCCTCACTTAAGATTTCATCCTTGAGTAAATTAAATTTAGACTGATTTATCCTAACACTGAAACTCATGTCAAATAATTGATCATATTTCAGTGTTTATATGTCATATTAGAATGAGATCAGTAATATATCTTAAACGTAGCAGTGCATTTCACTCTTTACTGCAGGTGTCAGCAGATGTGAGGTGTGTAAGTTATGGTTTATGGGGCCACGGGGTTGATATGTTTTATGGGTCGGGTCACTCTGCTAATGAGTCTGGCTCAGGACAATGAGAGTGTTGTGACACAGTGCATGACCTCACTCTGGGTCTGCGGATCCACATTCTTATGAAACACAGACCATTAAGACTGTCTTCGCCACACAGACACATACAGTCTATCTGACGTACGCTGTAAAAAATGCTGGGTCAACACAATTGATTTGTGTTGGAACAATATGAAGGAGTTAAGTTAACTTATTAGTTTTTACAGATTTAAGTGGATTGAACATAAAACAATTAAGTTGTTCCAAAAAACCTCAAGAATTGTTGTTTTAGCTTATTTTATATGAGTAGTTTAAATAAACAGCAAACATAATTTATTGAGTGTAGACACAATCTAACACTGCATGAAAGTGTTATCATGATCATGAAATATAATTTTATTAATGTGATAAGCATATATTTATATGGAGATAATTAAAATATATTACAGGTTAGTTTTATTCATGTTATGAAAGTGTATATCTGTGTTTTTATCAGGTCTCATTTATGATTCTTTATTATTTTATTTATATATATATATATATATAATTCTATTTATACATTTTTAGTTATTGATAATGTACATACATTAGAGCGTATATTAATATCTGTTATATACAATATTATTGCAATATTGTACAATATTAAATATTAATATTCAAATAATTAGAATTCTTGTACATTATTGACCGGTCTGAGTTACATAATTTGTATCTCATTTTAATGCATTATATTTTAACATGATTGGATTACTGGTGTTACGACCCCGAATGTCTAGGGCTGGGGTTGAAGCATAAGTGAAAGAATAAATAAATAAACAGTTAGCAGGTTATGATTTTAATGACCTTTAGGTACTTTTATTGTGAGAAAAAGGGGAAAAGTTTGTATTTAGAGAAAACAAAGAATACGAGTGCAAACAAAAATAGCTTGAGGGCTTTATAACTTTATAATACGGATGGGTTTCACAATTGTCAAAAGGGGGGGACACACAGCGGCACAGAAAAGACAACCCACCAATACGCTCAGGCGTAACACTGGTTAATCATAGAGACATTTGAAATGATTAAATATTGTTAAATGTTGATGTAAATATTAAATTATTCGATTAATATTAAACAAAAAGAACTGGTAAATTAATTAGTTGGAAATCATATTTCATGTCTTTCTAAGTTTGTGTTAATTTTCTTCATATTTGATTTTCAGTTTGCTTTTTTTAATCATTTTACAGAAAATAAATTGACTCTGGAAAGCCTAGCCAACGTCTTACACACGTCTCTCACACACTATCTCTAACAATATCTCTAAAAAGTGTTAAAGTTACACATGGGCCGTCTTGAGCAGCGTTCTGGAGTATTTATACTGGTTTAATGAGGCTGATGACTCACTGTGATAAGCCTCAGACTGGTCCAGACGGAGCGCCACAATCCTTTTTTAGTGTTTCCCTTTCTGAAAGAGGTGAAGTGAGGTGAGGGCAAGGCAAATGGCACCACCATGCCATGCCAAAGCCATGTCTGCCATGCCAACTCGGCTGAGAAGAGAAGCTTCTGCCATCATTAGCGCACACCGCTGCCCATCTCACACTAAATATAGTCACACAGATGTTGCCTCTATGTTTGGGATTTAAAGATTTAGGCTGTTTAATGTGTGATGAGCAGTATTTAGGAAAAAGTGAAACCTCTTTTGGCATCACTGTCTGCCGATTTGATTCGGTTTTTAAGAAGAGCTTTTTTTTTCATCCTCAATCTGTTTAAATCCAATTAGAGCCAGTCAGCATGGCTACATTTTTCACACAGCGGAAAAATATGGTTTTCAGTTCTGATCGAGACGCCACGTTTTTGAGTGATGATGCATTAATCAGATCAAAATCAGATCACAAGTTTTGAATTGATTTGAAAATGGCAGGTAATGCACATTAAAGCTTAATTGGAGACTATTAAAATGTTTGCAGCCACTCATAAGACCAAGAAATATTGTATTTATGTAACAGCATAATCTATTGGAAAATTTGTGGACAAAAGAAAGTCATATTAAATATTTATTAGATATTAGTGCTGTCAAATGATTGATCATGATTAATCACATCAAAAGTTTGTATGTACATTAATGTATGTGTACTGTGTATAAATATTGTGTATATGTATATAAATAAATGTATAAAAGAAAATTACAAAACCAAAATATTTGCATGTATATTTATATATACTTTGTATTAGATGTATGAATATTTAAATTATAAATATTAATAAACATTTTCTCTAAAAATATGGATATTATATATAAGCTATATATATAAAGCCTTTGTTTTGTATGCGATTTTTCACAATTAATCTTTTGACAGCACTATTATTAATTAATTAATTAATTTATTCATTCATTTATTTATGCCACCAATATCATTGTAAATAAATTTAAATGAATATTCAAAATGTTTTCCAGCCCTTGTGTAAGTTATAACCAAATTCTTAAAGCAAGTTGAATTGATGTGTACCATTTGACCGCAGCCGACAACATGATGTCTGACATCAACAAGATGTCGGTCATGGTTATTTTTTTTTTGTCAGCCGGCCGTCACAGCTGTCAACCGCTCTCAGGTTATGGAAAATGGCAGAAATGGGTTATTGTGTGGTCCGGACTCAGGGGTGGAGAAGCAGTCATTTCTACTAAAAGAATCTTACTGTTCAGACTTTTGAATGGTAATATACAAAGAAGAAGAATTGGATACATGCAATAAAGGGATAGTTCACCCATAAATGAAAATTACCTCATCACTTAATCTTCCTCATGTACCTTTAAACCTTTATGAGTTTCTTTCTTCTGTTGAACACAAAAGAAATTATTTTAAAGAATGCTAGTTGCATTCATTGACTTCCTAAGTAGGAAAAAGTTACTGTGGAAGTCAAATGGTGCCAGCAGCCAACATTTTAAAAAATATCTTCTTTTGTGTTCAACAGAAGAAAGAAACTCCATGTTTTGAACAAGTATAGGGAGAATAAATCATGACATAATTTTATTTTGGGTGAACTTTTATCCCATAAAAGGACAAAAGCTGCAGAAATATTCCAGAAATACATTTTATGATAATTATTAAAATTATGTAATTTATATTTTAACAGCTTGTTATAGCATTTAATTTACTAAAGTGACCAATAATAGTTGTTTGAGGCAGTGGCTACATACATGTCTGACTACTAGGAGATAGGCTGAAAGTCTGTTTGAAAATTAAAAGATTTGAAAATGAGTAATATTTTTACAGCTGCACTTAAGGTTGAGAACATAATGCAAAGTCCTAATATTTATAAACAATCAGGTTTAAGAGAATTAATACTTTGTGTCAGCTCAGATTGATTAATTAATAAAATGACTATTTTAAAAATGAATATAAATTTGTACAACATTATTATTTTCCTTTTAACATTTTATTTGTTAATGTTTTGTATTTGATATTTATCTCTATTATGTGCAAATAGGAAAATCAATAAAAAGTTCAAATTAAAGTTAAATTGGGATATTGTGATGTGTACTGTGCCTGAAAAAAACCCATGACCACTTCGGAACCTTTGAGAGAGTTTCAAAACACTCTTTACTAATATATAGAATAACTTAGCAGGTTAGAGGTGGTATCCTGATCATGAAATTTTTGCTACTTGAAACGAACACATTTTGCATCAATCTTGTAGTCTTATCAAGTAAAACATTCTTATTCCTCAACTCTGAAATCTGGACTTTACTAGAACTTCTATGTTAAGCGGCTTTGACACAATCTACAGTCGTGGCCAAAAGTTTTGAGAATTACATAAATATTGGAAATTGGAAAAGTTGCTGCTTAAGTTTTTATAATAGAAATTTGCATATAGTCCAGAATGTTATGAAGAGTGATCAGATGAATTGCATAGTCCATCTTTGCCATGAAAATGAACTTAATCCTGAAAAAACTTTCCACTGCATTTCATTGCTGTCATTAAAGGACCTGCTGAGATCATTTCAGTAATCGTCTTGTTAACTCAGGTGAGAATGTTGATGAGCACAAGGCTGGAGATCATTATGTCAGGCTGATTGGGTTAGAATGGCAGACTTGACATGTTAAAAGGAGGGTGATGCTTGAAATCACTGTTCTTCCATTGTTAACCATGGTGACCTGCAAACAAACGCATGCAGCCAGCATTGCGTTGCATAAAAATGGCTTCACAGGCAAGGATATTGTGGCTACTAAGATTGCACCTAAATCAACAATTTATAGGATCATCAAGAACTTCAAGGAAAGAGGTTCAATTCTTGTTAAGAAGGCTTCAGGGAGTCCAAGAAAGTCCAGCAAGCGCCAGGATCGTCTCCTAAAGAGGATTCAGCTGCGGGATCGGAGTGCCACCATTGCAGAGCTTGCTCAGGAATGGCAGCAGGCAGGTGTGAGCGCATCTGCATGCACAGTGAGGCGAAGACTTTTGGAAGATGGCCTGGTGCCAAGAAGGGCAGCAAAGAAGCCACTTCTCTCCAAAAAAAACATCAGGGACAGATTGATCTTCTGCAAAGAGTATGGCGAATGGACTGCTGAGGACTGGGGCAAAGTCATATTCTCATATGAAGCCCCTTTCCGATTGTTTGGGGCAGCTGGAAAAAGGCTTGTCCGGAGAAGAAAAGGTGAGCGCTACCATCAGTCCTCTGTCATGCCAACAGTAAAGCATCCTGAGGCCATTCATGTGTGGGGTTGCTTCTCATCCAAGGGAGTGGGCTCACTCACAATTTTGCCCAAAAACACAGCCATGAATAAAGAATGGTACCAAAACACCCTCCAACAGCAACTTCTTCCAACAATCCAACAACAGTTTGGTGAAGAACAATGCATTTTCCAGCACGATGGAGCACCGTGCCATAAGGCAAAAGTGATATCTAAATGGCTCGGGGACCAAAACGTTGAAACTTTGGGTCCATGACCTGGAAACTCCCCAGATCTTAATCCCATTGAGAACTTGTGGTCAATCCTCAAGAGGCGGGTGGACAAACAAAAACCCACTAATTCTGACAAACTCCAACAAGTGATTATGAAAGAATGGGCTGCTATCAGTCAGGATTTGGCCCAGAAGTTGATTGAGAGCATGCCCAGTCGAATTGCAGAGGTCCTGAAAAAGAAGGGCCAACACTGCAAATACTGACTCTTTGCATAAATGTCATGTAATTGTCGATAAAAGCCTTTGAAACGTATCAAGTGCTTGTAATTATATTTCAGTACATCACAGAAACAACTGAAACAAAGATCTAAAAGCAGTTTAGCAGCAAACTTTGTGAAAACTAATATTTGTGTCATTCTCAAAACTTTTGGCCGCGACTGTACATTGTAAAAGCGCTATATAAATAAACATGAATTAAATTGAATGAATTGAATATTCTTAAAACATTTTATTTAAAAAGGCTAACATAATATGTAATTAAATACATGAGCAGTGCTTGAGCATAACTTGGGGTCTGTCAGTAGCCGTGACTGACTGCCTGCTTGATAATTTGTCAAAAATGGTACAAAATGTGATGAAGGTGGCCATCTCATAATTCTTTATGTAGGAAAAACCCTGACTTAGGCTTTGTAGATTTTTTTTTTTGTCCAACATTATACACTAAAGAAAGCTGAAAGTGCAAAAGGCAAAATAAGACTCTTTTAACTGTTGCTACTTGAAATGTTGTGTTGCTATGCTTCAGCATTCACTGTTGATGTTGTTCTCTTGTCTATTTATCCAGACTCTCACCCATACGTGTCGTTTCTGGTGTGTGCCTTCTTCATCAGTCTGACTCCGCTGTGGATGGTCATCTCCTCCAAACACCCTGCCAGCCGTCAGCTGCTCTACTCCGGCTGGGAGCCAGTTATCACTGCTATGTTCATCAGCAGGTGTGATATTTGCGCTCACACACACACACCTGGTCATGGATTCACACATACAACACTGAAAAAGCATGTTGACCTTTCTGCAGTGCTTTAACATCATCAAAATTTCTGCTATTTTAGTATTGGAGGACTAATCCTGGATAAAACTGTGTCTGATCCCAAAATGGCTGGGATTGTGGTTTACACGCCTGTTATCAATGGTGAGATCTTCTTATTTATTATTATTATTATTATTATTATTATTATTATTATTATTATTATAGGTAATTGTGACTTTGGTCAATTTACACTTTACAATAATTAGTTCATTAGTTAATGTTTGTTAATATATGTGCTCATGTAAGAAAATGTAGCATTTTTAATAAATCAACATGTGAGGATAGAATAAAGTCATGTTTTTGTGTAAAATCAGAGGCTTCTTTATATGTTGTGATATAATATTATGTATTTACATGCCTGTTATCGTCTGTGAAATCTTTTTTTATTGTTGTTATTATTATGGAAGCTTATCTACATGCATAACATAAAAAAGGTAATTGTGACTTTGGTTGCACTTTACAATAAGGTTTCATTAATTAATGTTAGTTAGTGTATGTGCACATGTATGAACACGTGTGAGTTGTTTTTCAAAAATGTTGCTGTTTTAAAGAAATCTATCTGAATTTAACAGGTGATAAAACATGAACACGTGAAGATAGAATAACATCTCTTTTTGTTTAAAATCAGAGGCTTCTTTATATGTTGTGCTTATAATATGGTTTATATTCTTAGAAAATATTCTGAGAGCCGTCAAATTTGGGTGAAAATCATCAAAAAAGCTGGTGGTGACTGGCAACTTAAAAAAAAAAAATGCAGATGGGGATTGAGAGTTAACGAATACAACCTTATTCTGTGTGTTACTGTATTTTGTTTTATATCTTACAGTTTAGACTTTAGACATTATATGAGTTTTAGTATATTTTATTTTTATCTTAAACTAATACAAAATCTTATGATTTTTATTAGATACAAATTTATTTTTCTTTTCATTCATTCATTCATTTTCCTTCGGCTTAGTCCCTTTATTCATCAGGGGTCGCCACAGCAGAATGAACCGCCAACTTATCTAGCATATGTTTTACACAGCGGATGCCCTTCCAGCTGCAACCCAGTACTGGGAAACACACATACACTCTCACATGCATACACATACACTACGGCCAATATAGTTTATTCAGTTCACCTGTAGTGCATGTCTTTGGACTGTGGGGGAAACCGGAGCACCCGGAGGAAACCCACACCAACACAGGGAGAACATGCAAACTCTACACAGAAGGAGCTCTCTTTTCTTTTTAATTGTTTTCAAATTTATTTATTATTATTATTATTATTACTACTATTATTATTATTATTATTAATTATTATTCTTAAAATTGTTTAAAATCTTACTGCATATTTTATTTTGAGCCTGGATATGTTTTGGTGGCACAATTATATGATGTATTAGTATTTTGTATTGATTTATTTTGATATGTTATCTATTATGTTTATTGCTTGTTTATCCAGGTCACTCTTGTGAAAGAAAATACAAATCTCAAGAGGTTTTCCTTTTAAAATAAAGACTTAAATAAAATAAAAAAGAATGACTTCGAAATTGTCAAAATTGTGAGATGTAAACCCAGAAACAGTATGAGGACAAAATTCAAGCAATCTCGCAATTCTAACAAAAAAAGATATCATTTTGAGACACAAACTTGTGAGTGCAAGAAAAAAAGTCAGAATTGTGATATAGATCCCATGATTGCCTATTTTATATTTTTATTCTGTTTTGTAAATAAGCTTTCATAGATTTGTTATTCAATACAATAACAGCCTATAAATCGTGTGCTGTTTATCCTTTTAAAATACACTCTGAAGATATCACTGCACTTGTCAGCACTATTGGATAATTCCTGACGTTTAATCAATGTTTTAATCATAATAAATTCTGCATAATGTACTGTAGCTGAACTATGCCAACATCTAACTTGTATTTGAGTGTCATAATTTGTCTCTTGGAACGTTTAAGCTATTTAAAACCTTAATTTCTAGACCTTTTTTAATTTCCAACGCCTCCATATCCTCAAATTTGTGCTCTTACAGATGATATTTCCATCCCTTCTCAGACTGTTATTACGTCTATGTAATAATCTCCTCCATTTAAAGTCATGCAAGAATCCTCCTCCAGGCAGATATAGGCACTTTTGTGATTTTTAATGAACGTTTCCATATTGAGGCAAAAGCCAAAAGGATGGAATAGAGCTGAAATAGAGTTGGATAGATTGCGCCGTGGGGTGAAGTCATTAATTGCGGTAGTTTGAGTTTCTGGTGGTAACCGGAAAAAAAGCCAGGACCAATGGCACCTCCACAAAGAGCCGTACGATTTTTAATTAAAGGCTGCTAATGAGAGACATTTACGCTGTCTCCAGAATGTTTATGCTCTCCCGCCCAGACCACCAAACAGCTGTGCATGTATGCTAAAGAAGCTGGCGAATGTCTAAATATCTAAGGTTTGTCTCAAAAGGTTTTTATTCTCAAGGTTGAAGAAAAATGGAGGAAAGAGTTATGTAGGATGACTAACAGAGGCTTTTATGGTTTGTCTACCCAACAGGAAGTGAGTCAGGGAAGGTAATTTTCAATGATTGCAACATACACACACACATGTGCCACTTAGGCTCAGAGAAATGGTTTCCTTTTTACGTAAATAGAGTAAAGTCAGAGCTCCCTTATCTACTAAAGATGGCTCACGATGGTTTAAATTGGTGCTCAACAAACTGTTTACTGTGGCTTATCTATTTTTTGTGCATCTTTTTTAGGTTTTAATGTTTGTAGTGGCTGTGCTTCAGCTGTAAGTACATTCATGATAAAAAACAAATCATTTAACTCGTATGCAATTTTGGCAGCTATAATTTTATACTTTGAGACAGTTTTCCACTGTTAAATTTCATCTCATGCTAATTTTTTCTTCTTTTTTTTTTTCTTCTTTTTTTTTTTACAGCGGGGGAAATAAGTATTGAGCATGTCATGTTTTTTTTCCTGGGAATAATATTTCTAAAGGAGATGTTGACATGGAATTGAACCACATTTTGGTAAAAACCCAAACAATACAAACATAAAAATAAATCAAAACATAAAAATCTGAAAAATGAGTTATGTGTAATAACAATGAAATGACACAAGGAGAAAGTGCTGAACCATTGAAATGTATTTAATACTTAAAAGGATTTTTTTGATGATGGCAGCTTAAAGACGCCTCATATGGAGAATGAAGTCACATGAATTACTCAGGTGTGAGGTTTTTTTTTCACGGGCTTCAACAGAGTGTAAAAATATTGAGGGTTCTGTGGGTCTCGTCTATCAAATCTGCTCTTTATTTTGTATTTTCTATTGGATTCAAGTCAGGTGATTGGCTGGGCCATTCTGCAGCTTTATTTTCTTTCTCTGAAAGCATTTGAGAGTTTGCTTGGCTGTGTTTTGGATCATTGTCTTGCTAAAATGTCCACCCTGGTTTTATCTTCATCATCCTGGTAATGTAGATGTTGGACTGAAGCAGCTAATATTAATTTACAATGATGAAGGGCAGAGGGTTGCTGAAGAACTACTGAGAGATTTCAGCTGCTGTCTGGGCTTTCTCTGCCTTTCTACACCTCCCTTTCTTCATGTGTTCAAAACTTTTTCCCTGTGTCATTTTATTTTATTACACATAACTTCATTTGTAAACTAATTAGTTTAGTTTTGTTTGCATATGCAGATTTTTTGGGTTGTTACCAACATCTGGGGAAAATTTCAAGTCAACAGCACCTTTATAAATATGTTTTCTGAAACAAATGGTGACCTGTTCAATACTTATTTTCCCTGCTGTAACCTCTGTTTTTGAACATAAAAATATGTCTTATGAAAACCCAATATCCAATCAGGGTCAAATGAACCTGAACCAGTCTAATAATTGCACTGGGTTCACTTAAAACAGATTAAAATGATGTAGTTCTGCACATCCCAGCTCGGACACCGCAAATACAAAAAAACAAACTACAACTAGACCCATACTCGAACCCTGCTGCACACCCAGCCAAATTCTCATCAGCTCTGTGACCCAGATTAAAGCATCCATATGTGTTAATCCTGGTGCTAGGACAGAAACAAGGTTGCGCATCATCTCCATTTCCTATTGGCAAGAAAAACTAAACCGGGCATCAGATTACTTGGACTTCTGTGCTGCTGGGAAGGTTGAAAAATTCCCATGCACTTTTTTTTTTCTCATGCCCCTATAGCTCGTATCCAAAATATTGTTGCTTGTTTGTGGAAAAAACAAAGACATTTTAGACCTGGCCAGCTAATCTGAATTGCCGACATTTGCCCACACACTCCTCCATGCAGATGGCATCTCTCCAGCACTGCCACAGGGACGTGGCACAGCCTGACTTAATGGTAACCTCTGAATTAAACATAAACATGGCCTTATTGGGACTAATTACGCAGTAGCCTGAACTGTGCTAAAAGATAATCGTTCTCCCTCAGGTCTGCTCTTTAACGATGGGAAATATTATTGCCATTGTGGGCATGAATGCCCTTCTGTATGTGCGAAGTAAGTTTGCTGTCTTATTACAGTTCAGATTACTGATTTCCTGTTTAGCTGTGGACTGAAGATGTAATTTTTGAATAATTTCCACAATTCTTTACTATTCTCAAAATATCTGAGCCAAAAGAAACATTTCTGTGTGTGTGTGTGTGTGTGTGTGTGTGTGTGTGTGTGTGTGTGTGTGTGCT
>CAIGQV010019029.1:11759696-11771973 GCA_903798115.1 Danio jaintianensis | reverse complement strand
TTCGGATCACGAGTCCAACACTCTAACCACCAGGCCACGACTGCCCCCTCATATAATAATAATACTAGTAAAGTTATATTATACAGTCATTCCTTTATATAGTTTAGCACATTGCATAGTTTATATAGTTTAGCATCAATAGTTACAGGTTTGGCCTTATTAATAGACACTGTTTGAAGAAGACTATGAATCCAATATGATTTTGTACACGTGTGGGGTGGTAACCATCATTTCTGACCTCTTCTTATTATGGGTTATTCTTATTATTCACCAAACAATAATAAATATAATGAAATGATAAAATGAACGTTACACAAAAGCGCATCTTGGCCATAACAAATATTCACCCCGTTCTTGTGTGCGTTCTCTCTTCCTCCCAGGTGTTCTTGTTGCTTTGCATAGCGGATTGGATGGTTCACTCCATGTGGAAAAGCGGGAAAGATCCGGACAGTTTCTCTATCCCTTATCTAACGGCGTTGGGCGACCTGTTGGGCACCGCTCTCCTGGCTCTCAGCTTCCACTTCCTGTGGACCATCGGGGACCAGGATAGCGATGTGGGCGACTAATGTCAACCTTTGACTCGTAAATCAACGTTTTCCATACTCGCTGTCCTCACTTATTGCCTTGAACGGCAGCTTGTTGGAGCGAATGGCATCTGGCGGCAAAGCATTTCTGTGTCAGTTCATGACTTTTCTCAAAGTGCCAGATGATTTATAAGCTGCATCAATAGATTCAGCACTTTCAGTAAAGTATAGATGGCTACAAAACGCCTCCATCATCTCAAACAGGGTGTTTCTTAGTGCGTCTGACATGGGATGGTACGAAAGTAATTTTTACCTATATAGGTTTATTTATCAGCACTATAGTAGTGGAAGGACCAAATACAAACCCTTGAGGAACACCTAAGACTTTGTTGGTGATTACTTTATTTATTTGCCCTTTTTGTCTTTCTTATATATGTATCAGTGTTTTGGGTTTTTTTGTTTATGTCTCTTTTGAGTGGCACGACTTCCTCTCGTCTATCCAATCAAATCAGACCTACCTATACAAGTATACACACAGTTTTACTCAACCAGTGCCAGATCAATCCATATAAACCTCTGTAATGCAGTTTGAAAGTGTTGCTTAATAGTGTAGAATAATGAACTAATATATGTATATCTGCTTTGGGGAAAGGGAATGAACTTTCAACGGCTCATTCAGAGAGAAAAACAATGGTTTGAAAAACTATTAAAAACGCCTTTTCAGTCTACTGCGACGTCTTTGTTTAATGCTTATGTATGCCAACAAATGGGGAGAATGTACATCTTGCAAACTTTTTTATAAGTTGTTATCATGGTGCCATGATCATGCATTTTTTCTATGGAGAAGAAGAATGTTTCTACTGGCACCAATGGAGGATTCTTGGTGTATGTTTCTGACTTGCTTTTTTGATACTCTGAATGGTTAATAAAGGTTTAATAAAAGCTTATGTCTAATATCCGTCAATCTACTGTTTATTTTTTAGGCCTCCCGTGGGTCGTAATATAATTCTGCCAACTGTAATTACCTGCATATGGTGTCTTTCCAACTGCAGGGAAACTCTCTTATTGATTTAGAGACCTCTTGCGCTTTATGAGAAAGCTTTATGTACATTCAAACAGAAGGTATTTGCTTGCTGTGTAAGAGTGAGAACAATAAAGCATGAAGCGTAAAGGGTTTTTATTTGATTACAAAAAGCTCTGCCAAAAAAATGCATCAGGCACATCAAAGCGCGCCCCCTAAAATTTGCACTTCACTCGACCTGTCAGCAGTTTCATCACGCTGAGCTTTTAAAACAGTAGCCAGGCTTAGACATTGCTTTTTTTATAATTCGATATTCACAGCAAATGCAATTTGGTGGCCTGCTATTATTTCATTCTCGCATTAGCATGGCTTCTGCAGTGAGGTATTTATTTTATTACCTTTTATGTGGCTCATTATAGCCTAATATGAGTATGAACACTTTCCAGATGTCACTTATCACTTTTTTTTTTTGACTCGTCACGTGTATTATTGTCGACAGTGCAAAACAAAAGACCCCTGTATGAGTGTTTTGGAGTCTAGACAGGCCATGTTAATGATGGCTGCTGAACTCTGCTGTCTTCAGTGTTTAATGGGGTTATTTGAGTGCTCCGTTGGATTGGGGGCCCTGAAATTGGAGCTTGCTCATAAACGGCCCCCAAATTGAGCCAGAGGGACCACGCTGTTGCATATTAGCACTCTATTAAAGCGCACCCAAACCCCCGATGGCAGCCCGCAGCCTCTGTATCATTCACCACTAACAGCAAACAGGTCATCAAGCCCGTTTACTGCGCTTGTGGAGCTAATCTGAGCGATGACTTTCAAAACTGCCTTTGATTTTGTGGGTTTATGTCGTTCAGCTCTACATATTTTCCTTGTCTCCTTAACCAAACACACCTGATTCAGATCATCAGCTCATTAGCAGAGACTGAAAGATCTGTAATGGGTGGGACAGACAAAGGAGTCATCTAAAACATGCAGTGTTGGTGGTCCTCCAGGAACGTGGTTGAGAAACACTGGACTAGGTCGATCACATCCAATTATCCAAAGATAAAAATCTTGTCATTTACTATTCCTCTCCTGTGTATTATATATGCGGAAAAACGTATTGGGATCCAGGATATTGAGCTCCAAAAATCATCATAAAATGGCATTAAAGTAGTCCATATGCTTTATTGATTGACTATACTCACATGAGAGCTTATTTTGAGAAACAATCCAAGATTAAACTTGTATAAGTAGAAATTTCAGCCAAGATCCCCATTCATTTTCCTTAGTATTTTTGTTTTTCCTTCAAAGGCTGAATTTTTAAGCAGGATTGTGATGTTAAAAGTATTGACAAGCATTGGAAAGCCCTTAAGCACAACCTAAGACATTTTGATGTCTGTTGTATAAAATACAACCTTGCATTGTTTCAAAAGTATTAACAGCTCTAAATCATGGAAATGAAGTCAGGCTTATGTCGACACAACAGCCACTCTTCCATCTCAGCCTCTGCCATCCTAATCATCAAGTACATCTTTAAGATAGGATTTGGCATCATCCCTTGGCACAAACCTTAGAGATGAGAGTTCAGTGCAAGCCAAAATGATGGTTTAGACTGAAGGACATCATCCAACAACTTCACTTTAATCAATTCCGAGAGCCGCTGGACTGCACAACGTACTCTAACCGCACTGTGGCCACTTTTATATCTCCATTTAGACTATTTAGCGAACGTTTTTATTTTACCCAGCTCCATTTTTGACCTAAAATTGTTAAAAATTGTGCATGCAGTTCAGGGTTCAGTTTTGTTTCTTTCTTATGTGAAACACATAAGATATTTGCAAAACTAAGTATTTTCTTCATACAATGAGTCCTGATTGGTTGATTTCGGCAATATTGCATAGACAAGAACATTCTCCAAAATCATGAGAGAGAAACATGGCACCGATAGTGATTTTCTGTTATGCTTTAATGCGAACAGAGAGTGGTTTCTGCCATTCAGGTGTAAAATTCCTCCTTGACTGAAGTCGAAAGAAGGGTTGAAGGAGTTCAACTGTTGTGCAAATGGATTACTATGGATTAATCAAGTATACAGCACTGAGAAACACTTCTTAGGGAAATGGATGGACGGTAAAATCTTTTCAGCTGTGATTGAACCACAAGCAGTTTCATCCTTAGGAATTAAGGAGTGAAAATGTCTCGCACGACTTTGTTGGGTTTTAGAGCTTGGAAATTACACAAAATGATAGTAGTTTTCAGCTACACCTGCATATTAGCAGTAAACAGCGTAGCGGTCCCCAAGGGAACAACATCGTTTGAGCTCTTCGTAGGTTAGATAATGATAGAGAACTCGACCCTGCACGTGTGCGCTTACAAACCCCAAACCTTATCGCAATGCCAAGTTTGATGTGGCTAAAAAATCCAGCTCTAATTCAGAGCATGAACTTCGCCCCAGTGGTGTATATTCAGGGGTGTACCACAGGGCTCGGTGTTGAGACCATAGCAGGTGCGGTAGCAAAGTAGCATGGGAATTGCACATTCAGCAAGAAACAAAACCCCAAAGCTCAGGATTTTCGATGAGAAGTTATAGGCTTTGGCTGCAGTCTCGCTCTTGACACCAAAGTGACAAAGCGCTAAGGCCGTGCACAAATCTTTCTTCACAGTAGAGTGACACACATTTCTTTGGCAGCCTTTTATGCAGATCTGTTGCACCTATGTGGCACAAAAGCTTGGCACGCTTTTGCGTTTCCTATTGCATCAAATCTTCAAAGGTCCCACTTCAAATCTTGATATAATCAGACACATCTGGACTCGCCACAAGACCTGAGAGGCTCTGCCAGCACCAGAAGGTCAGCAGTATTGTCAAAGATTCAAAAACGTGGCCTTCATAAGAGGCTGGCTTCTTTGAAATAGTAGCTAATAATTGCGTTGGGGAGAATCTAGCCTTTCTAAACATCTGACAGTAGGCATTAAATCTAGTTTGTTTATTTTTCCCACTTAGAAAGGAACATATTGTGGATCACAGTCCAGTGTGATTTAAAGTCGCACTAAGTGCCTCAGAGGAAATCATTTAAGCCTCTAACTGGACAAATATTTCCACTACAAATGTGCTCATTGTTGCAACTTAAAACTGGCTTTAAAAGTTTCAGATCCTAAAGATGGTTTTACTCCATCAACAGCTCTTTCACATGCATTCTTCCATGAAATATAGTAAAAAACAAACTCACTCCATTCACAGCAACCCCTTTACTGAATGTACAGCAGGACACAAGGAGTCAATATAACATGGTTAATCGCATGTATGCCACATATCTAATACTTAATGTCCTATGGTCAGTTATTCATATAGTTAATGGCAGTTGTTTAATTGCATTGACACCAGCTTTCTAATAATTCAACATCCCATTGTAAATGATTCCTTATGAATAGTATAATGTGAGTTTTTTTTTATTTTATTTACATTCATGCCAACTGTCCTATAATCCAATGAACGGATTTTAGGTATTCATTACATATAGTTGCCAGTTATTATTATTTTTTGCATGTATGCTAGCTTTCAAATAATTCATAATTGTTTCCCAATTGCTTTCTAATAACTGCTCTAATGCCATCTTTGTAACGTTATTAAGATGTCTGTTTAAATGCACCATTTGCACAAATTATCAAAATTATTTGATCAAATTTACCTTAACTATTAAAAGAAACACAATGAACTAAAATCATTTGATTCTCTTATGATTCTTATTGCTATGCACGTTTCATTTTGTTTCAGGTACAATTTTTCCCTTGGCATTACACGAATCAAAGTCTACTGGTTGATCGACGAGACATAAATGGTTTCAAACTGCACAATAAGCTGTTTATCCAAAGTTGTTTCTCCAAAGGTGAGGGTTCACATTCAGCCTCTACTTATTTTGAATAATGCCCATTAAGTCCACAGGATTTAAGGAACATTGTAATTGACCCAAGCGTAGTGCAAAATCCCAAGAAAGATTTAACGTTCCCCTATAGCATAAAATACTAGGAGCAAAGCCAAATGAGTTGGAACAGCTGTGTTAAAAAGATCCCTTTAACAAGTGAAAACATTTTCACGATTATGTGCAGACAGAGACTATGACAAATTGGCCTCTAAGGGTTTCAGTTTCAGCTTTATTGAGAAAACAGAAGAGATAGAGAGAGAAAGTGTGTGAGAGCGTTCTCCAGGGAGCGCATTGATTCGACAGTTCATTTGTTTTGTATTTTTCCCCATTTACAGTGCGAGGGTCCGACCCAGTGACCCGGCAGAGTCCATCCTTGAAACTTGGATGGAATAAATAAATAAATTAGACTGCGGCTGGTTTGAGAATTCAGCAACTTTAAACCAATGTAGACACTGATCATTAAACAGGCACATAGAGCAACAGGTAAGCCGTGTGAGCATCTACTACAGTGTTAGCGAAGTTAGCTAAAGATGATAAAAACATCCATCTGGGAATGCCCTCAGCTGGAATCATAAATAAAGCAAATCATGGTTTTTGTTTCTAAAAATGCATGCAACGTGAGTGAGCTGTGCTGCATTTGATGGAGTGACAGTTTGAAAGGCACTGTGCCTGCTAATGTGGGCGCTAATGCGTGCATTAGCGTGGCTGCCGTGTGGGCGCTAATGAGGCTGTACCGCGTTTGTTGTTACAGAACAAATTAAATGAACATGGAACATGTTTTCTGAGCTGATGATTTAAAAATAAAGAAGTTTCAGATTTGTTTTGCTTTAGACACAAAATGAGAGGAGAGATTTGAACGTGCAATCTAGGAACAAACAGACCAAGTGTTTGTGTATATAATACATAATACTGTAAGCTAAATTTATCTACTGGATGTGAGATTTTCTCCTAACCAGCCTGTCAGATACCATAATTACTACATGACAACTTGGTTAAAACGCATAAGTTTAGTAATTATTACTTACAGTTTTTACTGGTTTCAGCATGATGGGAAATATCATGGGAATTCTTTTTTTTTTTTTTTTTTGAGTAAGATAAGATTTTGGGCGACGCGGTGGCGCAGTGGGTAGCACGTTCGCCTCACAGCAAGAAGGTCGCTGGTTCAAGCCTCGGCTGGGTCAGTTGGCGTTTCTGTGTGGAGTTTGCATGTTCTCCCCGTGTTCACGTGGGTTTCCTCCGGGTGCTCCGGTTTCCCCCACAAGTCCAAAGACATGCGGTATAGGTGAATTGGGTAAGCTAAAATTGTCCGTAGTGTATGTGTGTGAATGAGTGTGTATGAATGTTTCCCAGTGATGGGTTGCAGCTGGAAGGGCATCCGCTGCATAAAACATATGCTGGATAAGTTGGCGGTTCATCCCGCTGTGGCGACCCCAGATTAATAAAGGGACTACGCCGAAAAGAAAATGAATGAATGAATGAAGATAAGATTTTGGAAAACCAGCGTGAGAAAGGGATAGCAAAGGAAAGATAGAAAACGTGGCCTTTTTTATTTACTTAGCTTTTTTGCCACATTTTTACTCTGCATGAGCAGGGTGCCTCCACAAGTGCGTGTGTGAATGTGTGTGGTCTTCATTAAACACCCTGCTCTACAGGACTTAAAATCCTGCTAATCAGCACTTGCTTATTCAGGCCAACCTTTTGAAGACTTTTCCTAAAAAGCACAGAGATGTGTGAGAGAGAAAGCTGAAAGAAGCCTTCAGCCAGAGTCAAGAGATTTGCTACAGAAAAGGACAGTGAGATAAAGCACTTGGACACACCCACTCGTTGCCTTTGTTCTCATAAATAAGCAGTTTTTATACATTTTGTGCATCATCAAAGCAAATAAAGGTCATAAAAGACTAAATTAAAGGGTGTTCCTTTGAACTGCTGAAATTGCAAACGACATTTAAATCATGTAATGGATTGAACAGATTTGCCTGCACTTTCTTTCTCAAATGCACACCACTGTGTGAAACTTTCCCATGAGAACAGCTCAGAAAACAAAGTCCTGCCCGTTTCCGTACACTTGTCAACCAGCGAGGTATCCCAGCAACAGTGTTCTGCATATGAGGCAAGAAAAATTATGAACAAATTATGACAATTAAACATCAGAAGATCTTTAGCGCTAAGGTAATTTCCTTTCCTGGAAAGTCTTTCTCATCTCTATTTCACAGAGTAATGCAAATAATACAATAACGTGCTGCTCGCAGCACCTTTTTTTCATTACAAACAAATACAAAATAAAACAAAATCTTTTAATTTACTGAAGACCAACCAAAGGAGGAAGGGTTGTGGGAACAGTGTGTTTGAGGCCAGTGACCTCTGACCCCTGACTGCTACAGATGCTCCCTGACTGACCCAGTGGGCGGAGCCCCTGCCTGTCACTCACATTTGAACACGCCCCTTCAACAAGGCACCTTTCAATGCCTCTTTTTTTGTCATTCATATTTTAGTGTGCACTGTTAAGTATGCACCATATAAATACACACACAAAGGCAGTCTGAGTATGGGAGAGAAGCGAGGAAACTTCCAAAGTGAACAAGGAATTAGAAGTAAGGGAATTGAAGTCAGAACAAGTCTCTGATTGTATCTTGAGTCTTATTATTAATCTATGTGCTCCTTTCTGTGAAGCTTTGATAATGGTGGCTGGCTGAGTACATTAATAGATAAACCAGCTGAGCAGGTATGGCTCAGATTCTGTCCTATTGCTTTTGATGTTGTGGAAAAAGAGCCTTTACACTGGAAATGTACAATTCAATGGGCACATACATCAGGGCTTCAGACCTCAGTCTCAAAAAGACCACTTTCGAGTGCATTTGAGACAGACAGCTCCTTGATAGTTTTAAAATAAAGCAACCGTCCCTGCGGATATAAATACAATTTTACATTTAGGTGCTTGGTTGATTCCCCTGCCTGTGTCTCTGAGCCACGGCTCTTCTCCCATTGCTCAACCTTGTTGAACAAGCTCAGAAAGTGTGCGCCACTGCATATGGATGTCTACTGCAGTTTCAGGTAGCTAGGAATAGAGTAGTTGAACATAAGAAAGTCCAGTTTGTAGAGTTGATAGAGCTGGCTCTGCTGCTGGGAGCTGATGTTGCCGAAAAACATGGCTGCCATTTGGTCGGTGGTACGGGTAGATTTGGCAAACGATGGGAAGCGCAGTGAGTCACCCTCCCCTACCAGTTTGAGCACGTAGTTTGCATCATCCTCCAGTGTCTCATACTTGCCCACCAGGTCATAGTGGATGTGGCAGGGGTGGCAGAGCGAGTAGACGGTCTGCCAGTGTTCATTGAGTGGAGCTTCTCTCTGAGTGCCCGGGTCCACCAGGTACTCTGCAAACTCTTGAAACTTCACATCGGCACCGCTCTGCAGCGCCTCGGTTGTGGCATTCTTGCGATAGCGCCGAACAATCTTCGTCCCATAGCGTTTGTGGAAGGAGGTGTTGTAGCGGAGTGTGAACTTGTTGCGGTAGGCCGACACCAACCGTTCGAAGGGCTCGCGCACAAAAAGAAACTTGAGGTAGTTCTTGAGCCTGTGGTTGATGTCAGGGATGCTGTACTGGTTAAGGGTCTTGAGGTTGGAGGGCACGTGGGCCTCATTGGACGGGATCTCCATTGGGTTGCTGTACTTGCCCCGGCCGCTCAGCACCATCATGACCCGCTTCCAGTTGGTGCACGCCACCTTGGGCACGTAGCAGTAGATGAGCTCGTGGTCCTCGTCCACCACCAGGTGCTTGAGGTCACTGGGGGTCAAGACACGGCGTTTACGGCTGGACGCACTGTGGGCGCGACACGTCTCAGCCACCTGATCCCGCCGGGCCTGGTGCAACACTGCCGCTGCAGAGAACTCGGCCTGAGAAAGAGAAGAAAAAAAGGGATTTTGTGTTTATTTAACAAGAAACATGTAAATGGAGTCAAAGAGTAGTGCATAGTACTAGCTACACAAGGTTGTGGGTTCGATTTCAGTCAAGGTTGCCAATCCTGCTGGGGCTGTCATGGATTAATGGTTAGGCAAGGCAAGTTAATTAATTGTATAGCACATTTCCTACACAATGGTAATTCTAAGTGCTTTACATAAACAAGAAGATTAAAATAATCACACCATGTATAAGAAATCAAAACAATAAAGAATAAAATGATTAAAACAGATAAAAAATGTGTTAAAGCAGGTTGAAAAGGAATTAAAAAGACAGAGATAGTGTGATCTATTGGACTTGTTTGTGGTTCAAGTCTCAGGTCCAGCAGGAATTGTAGGTTGGGAGGGGGAATGAGGTGAAACCATTCAGCATGGCACCAAACCCCCAACTGTTCTCTAAGCACTGCAGGATTAGCTGCCCATTGCTCCGGGTGTATGTGTGTGTTCACTACTGTGTATGTGCGCTTGGAAGGGTTAAATGCAGAGCGCAAATTGTAAATATGGGTCAATTGGCCAGACCTCACTTCACTTTTCATTTATTCTGCTCCTGGAAGGCAATTGTGGTGCAGATTTGGTATTAACCAGCTCCAGTATACTTGCCTAGATGTTTCTAGAGCACAGGTGTCAAACTCAGTTCCTGGGGGGCCAGGAATTAAACGCACCTGATCAAACTAATTAAGTCCTTCAGGCTTGTTTGAAGCCTACAGGTAATTGTGTTGAAGCAGGATTTGGGTTTTGACATCCCTGTTCTAGAGCTTGATTAGGTAGTTCAGCATGTGTTTACATAAAGTATAGTACAGTGGCCTTCCAAGACGAGGTCTGGACACCCCTGCACCCTGATTGGACACCTGTTTATGTAGGCTATCTTTGTATTGGATCAGGGGCACTCATCATGCTCATTAAGGGAACAAAGGCCAGCAAATTTAAGTTCCAACCAGCACAACTTGCCTAGAAAGTTTCTAGTGATTTCTGAAGCCATTCATCAGTTAGTTCAGGTGTATTTAATTAAGAAGAAGAGGTTTAGATTTAGGCCATTAATGCAGTGGATAAGGGGTGTCTGCTCCTGTTCCTGGAGGCTTAATATCCTGCAGAGATCAGCTCCAACACACTTGCCTAGAAAGTTTCAAGTGATTCTAAAAAAAAGCCTGATTTGCTGGTTCAGGTGTGTTTAATTAAAGTAGGAGCTAAACACTTCAAGACAGTTGCCCTCCAATAACTGGATTGAACAAAAGCCTGCCAAATGCATAAATGTGAATGTTAATGTATAGTATTCATTTGCCCCGTGCTATTTAAAGCCCTGTAAAGCCTATAAATCATCAGCCTGTCATTAAGTAGAAAGTTCTGCACCAGACAATATCATTAAAATCTTAGCTCAAATCCTCTACAGCTGGGGCACTTAATTCTGCTCCTGGAGATCTTCCATCTTATAAAGTTTAGTTTTAACTTCTTCTTGAAAGTCCTGTTTTTTTAATTATCAGCTCGTTCGTTTCTAACACTGTATCATTTGCAAAATGCTTTGATATTCAAGGGAAGGAAACATCATCAGACAAAGGTGAGAGAAATAATATACATACATATTTCCAAAAATAGATTAGTATAATTAAAATGGATGGTATTTGTGCATTACTTTTTATGTTATGTTATGTGTTGTTAGCTTAGCCTCACGTTAATGTCAAATTCTATTGCAATCAGTAAGTTTTCCTGAACTTCTTCCAGTCTGTAACAAAAGCAGTGAACACACACCATCTCAAAACATCACACAAACCCAAGAGTTGTGAAAGGCTCTGCTGAAAGCCTGAGAAAGCGGAATCTTGCTGAGCTGTGTTGACCCTTCCTTCAATGTGCTCAATGGGGGCCAAAAAGCTAAAGGTCAGTCTTGCAGGTCAGTGGTGAATTTATGACTAATGTTGCAGTATTTAGCACCCATGCAGAAGGTTTTCTAGTAATTCAGATGCAGAAATGAATGAATCGTTGTCATAAAATGTACTTTAGTATAAAATCAATGTCACGATTGCGATCACACTGATATTTCTTTTCCTTTTCTGAGATTTCAATTATTATTTGTATATCCAGCTTCACTAGACTTAAGTTACACAAGTTTCTGCATATTGCATGTAATCTAATGTTTAAAGAGAACAGTGCACTGTACACTCCTCCAAAATCATTATTCAAACCTACAGCCACCCACATACTCTGTCTCTCTATGTGTGTGTGTATGTGTGTGTGTTCGGGCTTTTTATGCACCCACTCTCATCAGTTAAAACGCTCTGTTTCAATGGAATTTTCCCAGAGTTTTTGGCCAGTATCTGTGGCGACAGTTTTCTTATTTCCAATCGCCTTATCAGCAGATGAATTCATATGTAAATCAAAACTGTGACTTTGGCGACACTGAACATTATCTCAAATTACGTAGACTTTTCTCACGTTTTAAAAGGGATACAACATGTCTCCAATCCATTAATGACTCAATAATGACTCCATTTTCAAATACAATTGAAAACGTCTTAGTTGTACTAATACTCCATCGACTGGTAGTTGGCATGTTGTTACCTATATAGTCAACAGAATGTCTGAAAGCGACCATCATCATAAAATCTAGCCCACTTTTTTGTTCAGTCTTCTGCAGTTTTGTAAAATAGCTTACTAAAGATATATTACTTATTATTAAGTTGTGTCTTTTATTAAGTTTTTATTGTGAATTTGAATGTTTTTGATGTTTGATAGCATCTGTCTCCATTCATTCATGGATGGATGGATGGATAGATGGATAGATGGATAGATAGATACATACTGTAGATAGATACTGTAGATTTATTGATTGATTGATTGGATAGATAGATAGATAGATAGATAGATAGATAGATAGATAGATAGAT
>CAIGQV010019029.1:11726482-11759686 GCA_903798115.1 Danio jaintianensis | reverse complement strand
AGATGTGAGATAGATGGATGGATGGATACTATAAATGGATGGATGGATAGATGTGAAGATAAAAAAAAGCTACAAAACAAATAAATGCTGCCTAAAAGAAGCTTCCTTTTTATTTGTCTTTTTTATAATAATATGTCAATTTTTGTGAGTTATAAATGTGTTTCCTACAGTAGTTCATGGGAAACAGCCATTATTTCCTTATGAAAGAATGAATTACAATGAATAATCATAAAGAAATGAACTGACTCACTTTCTCGGCAGCTACATAAAATTGTTGAAAAGCTAAACTCTGCATTAGTGTATATGTGTGTGTTTGGCAGAGCTGTTTGAAAATGCTGAGAGCTTTTCTGGGAAGCGTCGTCTTTTTATACATATCTAGATAATGATATAGTGTCCACTCCAGTTCCTGCAGACAAGTCAGGACTTTGGTAATAGAAAACCTTTGTACAAAAAGCTGGTTTTCCAGCCGTTGGCCCTGAACTCCATTATGCAAAGGTACAGATAGGAGATGTCGTAACGTAAAAAAAGGAGGTGAATAGGCGTAACTATGAGGTAAATTGGGCCTCCACTTTTGGCTTTTCCTTAAAAACCTCAGCAAGTCCATTTTCTACCAAGCCAGGATTTTTTTTGCTGTTTTTCAATACTGTTTTTTTCTCTCTGATCTGTGACACAATCGACTGTGGCGTCTCCACAGGGCTTTGTGTGTGTGTATGCATGCACGTGTGTGATCGTGAGCAGTGTGTTGAGAAGCTAAACAACAACAGCTACACGTCGCTGGCCAAAGCTGCTCTCACTCAGTCTGTGTTTGGGGTTGAATGATCTTATTTACCAGCAGATGTTCATACAAAAGCTTAGAAGCACCTCAAAAACTGTCTGCAGTTTTAAACTAGAGATGTCTGATGTGGCCAAAAATATTATAACAGTGTTTTTTTTATATATCAAACGATGTTGATATGTATTAGCTTATTATTAATTGGTTAATTATTCATTTATTTTCATGTGTTTCTTAGACCTTATTGTAATGTAATGTAATGTGTATTTATATAGCGCATTTACCTTGTATGGCCATACACCCAAAGCGCTTCACAATCATGAGGGTGGTCTCTCCACACCACCACCAGTGTGCAGCATCCATTTGGATGATGCGATGGCAGCCACAGGACAACGGCGCCAGTGCACTCACCACACACTAGCTATTGGTGGAGTGGAGAGACAGTGATAGAGCCAATTCTGTGGATGGGGATGATTGGGAGGCCATGATGGGTAAGGGTCAATGGAGGGAATTTGGCCAGGACACCAGGGTTACACCCCTGCTCTTTACGAGAAGTGCCATGATTTTTAATGACCACAGAGAGTCAGGACCTCGGTTTTATGTCTTGTCCGAAAGACGGCGCTCACTGACAGCATATTGTCCCCTTCACTTTATTGGGGCATTAGGACTCACACAGACCGCAGGTTGAGTGCCCCCTGCTGGCCTCATTAACACCACTTCCAACAGCAACCTAGTTTTCCCAAGAGGTCTCCCATCCAGGTACTGACCAGGCTCAGCCCTGCTTAGCTTCAGTTCGGCTGCAGGGTGATATGGCTGTGACCTTTATTATTAATAAAGGTAAGCTTGAATTGTTTGATGACTATATTAAACTCCACATATTAGGCTACCTATTGATTTTGGGGTCAATGTTTTTTCAGTTTTATTTATTTATTTTATATATACAGTTGAAGTCAGAATTATTAGCCCTCCTGAATTATTATTAGCCCCCGCTGTATATTTTTTTTCCCAGTTTCGGTTTAAATGGAAAAATGTGGGGGGTCGTCAACCCTATATTGAGCATTTTATTATCATTTAATTAAATCATATCAATTACTGAATGTGGAGTTTCTGTGTTTAACTGTGTGTAAACAGAAGCATATCTTGTGCTTCTAACCAAGGTTAACATTGACAGGTTTTGTTATCTATGGTCTGGAACCTGGTTCTCTCTGGCCGCATCTATCTCTGTTTCTCTCCCTGTCAGTCTGCAGATGCCCTGAGCTCATTTACTCCCAGTACAGCAGCACAGCGAGCGGTTCTCCACCACAATTAGCTATTAGCTGGAACGCATCCACATTACAATAATACCAGCAAACACACACAAACGGAGATACTGAAAATCTGCCATAGCTTTGAGGTAAATTACATGCATTCAGTAGTACGATGCAGCGCTTCAGTTATTTAATTATTTTGAATATTGTGACTATTTGGCTAGTGATGTGATATGAAAATGTTGATACCTCGTACTAAAATAAAGCAGTTTTTATAAGCTTACAGGTATAATTTAAGCATACTGTTCCAAAAGTACCCTTAATTTCTATGCATTAGACTTTAATGGGGAAAAAATGACAGCGCGCACCTTTAATGAGATTCAGATGAGAGCCTGAGGTCAGTGTAACATTTAGTGCAGTCGATGAGCTGAGAGCAGATCTGTGCATGTGTGTGTGTGTGTGTGATGAGCTCACGTTCATCTTCACAATCACAGGCACAATGCGCCAACAGCAAACATTAATAATGCCATATTCAGTGTGTCTTTTTGCCCAGCTGAGAGGCTTCTGCAACATACAAACACTTTCAGACAGCAAAATATCTTTAAAATACTTCTCATCTAATAATAATGTTGATTTTTAAAAATAAATAGATAGTACGGAGAAAATTATGAACATATCCAGCCTATCGGATGATTATGGAAATGACATTCAAACATTTTTGTGTTGCTAAGGATAAATTTATTGCTACTCTTTAAAATAATGCTGGGTCATTTCAACCCAAATTAGGTAAAATATGGACAAACCAATCTGCTGGGTTAATTTTTTTATTTTTATTTCAATTTATGGCTCAATTTTTGGTTGGTTTGGTCCATAATTTACCCAAATTTGGCTTGAAATAACCCAGCATTTTTTTACATCATAGTATGCTTTTTTTTTTTTTTACATATTGAATTACATGGTACTGTAGCACTTTACAATAGAGTATTTGTAATTATTATGAACTAACTAACACTCCTGCAGCTTTTATTATTTATTTAACAATAAATTAAATACAAATTTGTGTCCATGAGGTTAGTTGGTAACACTTTAAAATAATGGTCCATTAATTAATGTATTTACTAACATGAACAAACTATTAGTAATACATTTAATACTGTATTTATTCATGATTGTTAAGGTTAGTTAATGCAAGTTAAATAACATTAGTTCATGTTAACTCAAAGTGCATCAACTAACGTTAACAAGCACAACTTGGGATTTTAATAATCCATTAGTTAATGTTGAACCATGAATAATAAATGCTTTACAAGATTATTAATGCTTAGTCCATTAGTAATGTTTCCTCATATTAACTATTATTCTGAAGTGTTACTGATTAGTTAGTATATTGTCTTAATCTTTTTCGATATCTGATAAATAAAAAGTGTTGGGACACAATTACCTTTTTTTCAGACACTGAAAAGACTTTTTCTGTCCGTCTGACTGTGGGTCAGTGAGGCTCCAGCAGCAGCTGTGATCTGACCTCGTAGTGACTTCAGTGACTGCACTGACCCCAGACCAGCTCATATAAGAGTGAGATGAATTATTAAAGGGAGCCAAAGCTTCCCTCCATCTGTCCCTGTGCTGAGCTTTATCATCCATTTCTCTGAGCTCAGACAGAGAGAGTTGCACACTCAGCTCACACAATACACTCCAATTCTGACTAGAATAATAAAACCAGCGATAAAACCGAAAGACCAAGACAAATTTCAGAGGTAGATTCAATACATTAACTATTCTATTCTATTATATTATATTATATTATCCAAATGATATTATGTATTCTATTGCTATTAGTGTTACTATTATTGTTATGTGTATATACATAAAGAGAACATTGCAATAGTCCAGCCTGAACATGACAAGAGCTTGAACAAGTTGTGTAGCATGCTCCAATACGAAGGGTCTGATCTTTTTTTATTGTATAAGATTAATAAATCTGCAGGATTGTGCCATTCTAACGATGTGGTCTGTGAACTTTAACTGATCATCATTTACTTCTGGAAGGAGTTATGGCTGATGCACCTAACTGAATGGAGAAGTTGTAACCACCGTGTTGGCTGAAACACAATAAGTTCTGTCTTGGTGAGGTTAAGTTGAAGCTGATGGTCTTCCATCCAGTTAGAAATGTCTGTTGGACATGCTGAGATGCAATTAGTTGTGTGTTGTTTTTTTACTGCATGCTACTGTATACTGCAGCTCGTTGCGTCTCACTTTTGGGGGGATTTCCACTGTGTACAGTACCAAGCACCTTTTTATTATCGCCTCAAATCAACTCCACCAAAGGATCATTGAATGAACACAGCTAGAAGTCCCTATATTGTGGTCAGTAGAGGAAGTACTTGGTCGCACATGAATTATTAAACACATAAACACCATTATTTTTGAAGATATGAACACAATTGTGGCAGCTTAACTATAACAACAATCCCACCCACTCTAAAGCGGTACCAAGTAATCCTAGCCATGCAGAGCCATTCCACACGATAAAAAAGAGCCAATAGTCAGGTCAGAATGAGAGGTACTAGTTGAGCGTTATCAGCATAGCATTAAGTTTCTGAATGATGGATCCTAATGATAACATGTAGACAGAGAAGACAATCGGTCCGAGAACTGAGCCCTGGGGCACTCCGTCAGCAAGATGTTAAGAATTGGACACTTCAACCCTCAAACAGACTCAAACTAAGCAGGAATTGATGGTTAACAGTGTCAGAAGCAGCAGACAGGTCTGGCAAGATGAGTACAGAAGATTTTGAATGCACTTTTGCCAGTGTTTCATTTCAAATGTAAAACGAAATGGTAGCAACTGAATCATTTTTTATTGCAAGGCTTGATAGAATCTGATCATCTTAATTATATCACACTGAAATTTGTCCTGATACTCCGCAAGATTATCTTCCTCATTTGCCTATTACAGTGCAACTCTTTTCAATCTGTCAGCCGCTGTTGCCGTGATGATGAATATGAAGAAATGATGACGATGATGACTCATGCCTGCTGTGCTGCGCTGAAAAGTGGCTGGTGAGTCCAGCTGAGTGTGTGTGTGTGTGTGAGCGTCTGTCTCTGTTTGCTCAGTAAACAGCCAACTGCATGCCAGCACTGCAAGTCCTGTGCTGTGAGACACTTCCAGCCGCCGCAGAGCCTCATTCAGACACGCGCAGTGCTGATAAAGGTGTCCTTGTGCTCCTGTTTCTCTCTTTCTCTCGCCCCTCACTATCCCATCAGCCCCGGATTCATCCTGACGGATCTCTTTTCTCTCTCAAAGCGCTTGAGGCTTGATTTAGTGCTGCTGCAGTAAAATTGATCCGTGTCAATGAGAGGAGGAGGAGGAGAAAGAAGCAAACGCAAAACCCTCCAACACTTTACGAGACCAGGTCAACTTTTTCCCCCGACTGCTGAAGCAACTTTTCCGAGATTTCTCCAGCAGCCCACACAGCAGAGAAACGGTCTCATAAAAATATATGCACTTGCAATTCATTTTAATGGCCTACTAAAAGGTCAAGCCACTGTATGATGGTGTCGTTCCAGATTCAATTATTGCACCATCCGACATACAGTCAGTGTACTATGTGCACAATTAGGACTATTTCTATATCCCTTTCATGTGTGCAGCTTTTTGTGAATGTTAAAGATTTGCAATGCTTTAACTACAGAATAAACAGGTACCAACTGATTTTACTGATTAATCCTGGAAGACGTTGCCCATGTAATGTAATTTATTTTTTTAATGTTTATTCATGTAATACAGGAATTCCCAAGATAGTTTGTTAAATATATGGGTCAAATATTTATGTACTATACCCTTTAAGGTTTAAGTTAATGTGTCAGTCATTTTTATTCGCACATTCACAGTTCTCTGATGGTCACATGATATTTACTTTAGGTAAACAAATACAATATTTCATCTTTTTAATGCTGATGTTTCATGGAAGTGAAATTATATATTTAATATTACATTGTGATGTAATGTTTAATGCACCTCATAACAAAGAACATAATGTATTTTCGTTCTGTTTGTATTTTAGTTCAGCACAACAAAAAGGTATAATGGATGTATTACACCGAAAAGGAATCTAAAAGTACCAAAAATGTGTAATCTATCTTTTGTTACTTCTTATTACGTAATTTGTAATCTGTAATTGACTGCAGTTTCTACATAATCAACCCAGCACTGACGATAAAGTTATTTTCTACTGAAGGAAAAAAAATGTATCACTTCCGTAACTACTTCCATAACTATGAGCTTCCGTAGATCAGTAACATACTTTTAATCAGTTTGATAAACAATTTAGGTCAAATGTAATCTAAAAGTAATCAGATTACATTGCCTAAAACATTTCACCTAGATTGTTAAATTAGATCAAAAGTAATCTAAAAGTAATCAGATTACATTGCCTTAAACATATAAACTATATTGTTACTAACTATACATTTCGTTATGTAATTTGTAATCAGTAATAGAGTACAATTTCTAAGTAATGTACCAAACTGACAGTAGATAGTTATATTTTTTAAATAATCGACTCATATTCGTAACTTATCTATGGCGCTTTCTAATACATATGCATAACGTTAGCATATTGTCTTTTTTCTGTCTCCTAACAATGCAGTTTTAGACCTGGTGTGACAATGACATTTTTGTAGTGCAATTAATCAATTTATTTATTTATTTATTTTTTATCTAACAGAGGTGCTGGAGGTGAAAGGGTTCAGTGTTGAATGCCCTCCGAACTCAAACAGGACATTTCAACCTACTCTGCCCGACGCTGACAATCTGCCCTTTCTGTACACGTGCCCTTCTGCTGCCCAGGTACACACACAAACACACACACACTTGAACTTATAGGGTCTGGCATTGAGAGGTTGCGCAAATGTGTGTGGGAAATTCTACAATATATGCTAGCAGTGTGTGATAGAGGTAATTTAAAATAGATGTGATGAAAGAGTTAGTCACACCACATATATACTGTTAAGATAACTAAATTAGCATCCTAACCAATTTCAGACATTACACAGTCTTTTAGCATAAACGCACACCAGTTTTGTTTTCTGATTCTTTAAATGCACAGATGCTTAATTTTGAACAGGATGGATTCTGATTGGCTGTCAAATGGTTCTATTGTTCATCAGCTGGAAAAAAAAAACGATCCAAACAAAGTATTTCCAAATGACACTGTTCGAATGTGACATTACTATTATAGTTGCGAACTGACCTGCTATTTCAAATCTTTAGAAATATTTTTAGAAATACATATTTTGAAATGAAAACTTTTTCTTCTTTTTTTTATGTTTAAATTTAACTAATACTTAAATATATAGAGATACTAAACAAGTTATTTAAACATCAAAAAAAGGAAAGAAGTTCTAAAAATACTGAATGTATATTACTAATACCAATAGTTTATAGTGTTACTAATAGTAGAAATAGTTGTAAAATGTTTAAAATTTAAGTCAGCACACTGAAAAAAATGTTTCGTTGGATTTATTACTTTTTTTAAGGTGAGTGGTTGCAAACAATTTATATGGGCTTAATTTAAACAAACAAATTAAGTTGAGCATTAATAAATGTAATTTGTTTGTTTAAAATATGAATTGTTTGCAATAGTCATGGGCCGGTATAAGATTCTGATGGTATGATAACCTTGAATTATAATATCACGGTATTGTGATTGCTGCTCTAAATTATGTTCTTTTTAAAATATATTTTATTTTAAGAAACATTTAAAATATTTTAGAACAGTAGCAGAACAGTAAAACAACAACTTACATATACTGTAGGAACAGTATAACAGGAAATTTTTAGCAGTTTTAAAACCTTGACTTTACCAAACCGTGGTAAACCTTGAAATCGGTTATCATCCCATGCCTAGTTTGCAACCACTTAACTTGAAAAACAATTAGTAAATCCAATGAATCATTTTTTTCAGTGCACTATATTTTTTACTGAAAAATGTGCTTTCCTCCAAATGATAATTGAGTAATGAACATTTTTTTTCCTTCCAAACCAGAAATAATCAACCATCTGAGCAAACTGACTCACTTAAAAAAAAAGGTTTGAAAAGAGAGTCTCGTAAAAATGAATTTAATTTAGTACTTTAGCTACTTTCCCCAGTCCTTCACTGTGTATTTATACGGACACACACCCTCTTTTACCCCGTTCTACCTCACTTGAATAACCTGCCTAACATAAACAAATAAAGGCAAGCGTTTTCCCACCGAGCCGCTGAAAGAAAGAGTCTCAGAGAGAGACTCGCAGAATCTGAGAAGTTCACGTCGAGCCGGTGATTTTCCACCTCTCGCACCTGAAAAGCATCTTACAGTGAGCTTCAGTTCAGTGAGTTCAGAGGCGTGTGATGAGGGGAAAGCAGACATCTGATGAGCTGATTACAGCCCTCACAGTAATGAAAGACTTTCACCACATTATCAAACACACGCTCAGAGACTATTGCACTTTTGCATTCAAGATTGCCCTTTATTGTGATTACTGTAGTAAGTTAACTTATGTTTTAAACCCCCCTGTGAAAAGAGATTTTTTTAAGACATTGTTTAACATAATAGTTTTAATGACTCATTTCTAATAACTTCTTTCTTTTGTCTTTGCCATGATGACAATACATAAATATTTTACTAGTTATTTTGCAAGACAGTATTCAGCTTTCATTGTATTTTAAAGGCTTAGGTTAGGTTAGCTTAGGTTAACTAGGCAAGTTAGTTCATTAATTATTATGCATGATTATTAATTATGTTAATTAATTATGCAAGTCATTGGACAAAAACGGTTTTTGATGAATTAATGATATTGACCCCAAATAAATGGGTTAACAATTAAAAACTGCTTTTATTCCAGCCAAACTAAAATAAATAAGACTTTGTCCAGTATATAAAAATGTAATATGAATTATTGTGAAAATTTCTTTGCTCTGTTCAACAGGCTTTAGGAAATATTTGAAAAAGAATAATCATTTCAGAGGAGGGCGAATAATTTTGCCTTCAATTGTATACACATATTTTGATTGTATTAAACTCCATAATGTATGTGTGCGCTAGGTGCAAGCGAGCTTTCTGTACGGCAGAACAAGACGAACATTTCTCACGTGAGATTGCCAACACTGCAGACGAATAACTATAAATAAATAGGCTATTGCAAATTAGAAAAGGTTGGTCAGTTAAACAGGGATTTCTGCAGGTTTCACCAAGTTAAATTAAAGACTTTTAAGACATTTTTAAGACCATTATGAATAAAATTTTAGACTTATACAGGGCTTAAAGCTAAGGAGTGTTTCGAATGGCTCAGTTGGAAAAGATTTTTATTTGCCCTATCAAGCTTTATTTTAGAATTTAATAAATTTAATAATACAATAATAATAATTTAATAATTAATTTAAAAATATATATATTTTAGTTAATTCTGAGCACAATATTTTAAATATTGTGTCAAAACAAGCAAGCTCTAGTTGTATACATACACTTTTTTCAACATAACCTTTCTTACAAATAAAAAAATAAAAATTCAGAAGGTTTTAAAAACTATAATAAACTAGATGTATGCACAACAGTCTGTCCAGGTCAGCTTCTTCAGCAGTAAATACATGGAGAACTTTTAAACAAAGGTTATTGTTAGGAAAATAATTAAACCATGAAGGTAAATAGAGTTAGAAAGTACATTCTTAAATAAAAAGTTAAAAGTTTTATTGTTTATTTATTGGATGGGTGTTGGCCAGATTGGGTAGCTATACATGAACAAAGGAAAATTAAGACCTGTTTAGAAAAGATTTAATTATTCATTCATTCATTCATTTTCCTTCAACTTAGTCCCTTTATTCATCAGGGGTCGCCACAGCGGAATGAACCGCCAACTTATCCATCATATGTTTTACACAGCAGATGCCCTTGCAGCCGCAACCCAGTACTGGGAAACACCCATACACTCTCACATTCACACACATACACTACGGCCAATTTAGTTTATTAAATTCACCTGTACCGCATGTCTTTGGACTCTGGGGGAAACCGGAGAAAACCCACGTAAACACGGGGAGAACATGCAAACTCCACACAGAAATGCCAACTGGCCCAGCCGGGACTCGAACCAGCGGCCTTCTTGCTGCGAGGCGACAGTGCTAACCACTAAGCCACCGTGCCACCTGTATTCAATTATTCATTCATTTTCTTTTCGGCTTAGTCCCTTTATTAATCCGGGGTCGCCACAGCGGAATGAACCGCCAACTTATCCAGCATATGTTTTACGCAGCGGATGCCCTTCCAGCTGCAACCCATCACTGGGAAACACCCATACACTCCCATTCACACACATACTCTACGGACAAATTAGCTTACCCAATTCACCTATAGCGCATGTCTTTGGACTTGTAGGGAAAACCGGAGCACCCGGAGGAAACCCACGCTAACACGGGGAGAACATGCAAACTCCACACAGAAATGCCAACTGGCCCAGCCGGGACTCGAACCAGCGACCTTCTTGCTGCGAGGCGACAGTGCTAGCCACTGAGCTACCGTGCCGCCTGTATTCAATTATTTCACCGTATTTATTTTAATCAATAATTAAATCCCATATTTTAACTGTTTGTTTTTTATATGTTAAATGTTATAATATGTTATATTATACGTCAGTTCTAGTCGAAATGCATTTATTCCATTTACTAGCATGAATCAATCTCAGTTCCTGAATGGAATTTTGAGTTTTCCTCTTTTAGCACACAGAACCAGCAGAGTGAGTTCATGCATTGTGCTTTTCACTGAACTTGAAACTGAAGCTGTGAGTCTCGCCTCTGTGCTCGGCTTCCTTGAATGCCTATCCAGAGCAAAGCCACATGTCCGTAAACATCTGAATATGGACCGCCGCAAACCCAAAGCAGGACTTTTAGTGCAGCTCGGCGAATGTGATCAGACAGGGCTGAAGGACTGTGAAATATAAGTGTCATGTTGTTGGTTTTGTGAGTCTGATGCTCTTTGAGTAGGTATGTCTCTGTGCCTGTCTCATCTTGCATCTTCTGCTTTTTGGATAATTGTGTGTGACACTCGGGGTGTGTGTGTGGCCCTCAGGTGTTTGCCGTCACTATCACACACACGCACGCACACACACGCACGCACGCACGCACGCACGCACGCACGCACGCACGCACGCACGCACGCACACACACACACACACAGAGAGTGATCAAATCCAGCATTGGTGTTGAAGTGATGAAGGGCAGAGGAGTGTTTCGACACAGTGAAGTATGACAGCTGTCAGCCAATAGACTTATTCATTCCCACAATCCTCTCAAAGTCATACAGCACTCGGCAGTGTCAGCGATATCTGAAAATAGTCACTTCTGTAACATCATCCTGCTACATGACAAATTTACTCCTATTTAACCCTTGTGTCAGTTTTATGAAGTTACACATATAAGCGAACCAAAATGTCCATGTCCAAAACCTGTCACAAAAATATGATATATTAATATCACTGGTGCAATTTTTTTCACCAGCATTAGTTCTAATCATAATTACCAAAAATTCATTACACATTCAGAATTTTAATCATTTAAATGCTGGGTTGTTTACAAAATGTTGCAAGTGTTTTGTTTTGTTTTTATGACAAAATGAAAAATATGAATTATCTTCAGTATATTAAATGCTATGGCGACGCGGTGGCGCAGTGGGTAGCACGTTCGCCTCACAGCAAGAAGGTCGCTGGTTTGAGCCTCGGCTGGGTCAGTTGGCATTTCTGTGTGGAGTTTGCATGTTCTCCCCGTGTTCGCGTGGGTTTCCTCCGGGTGCTCCGGTTTCCCCCACAAGTCCAAAGACATGCGGTATAGGTGAATTGGGTAAGCTAAAATTGTCCGTAGTGTATGTGTGTGAATGATTGTGTATGAATGTTTCCCAGTGATGGGTTGCAGCTGGAAGGGCATCCGCTGCGTAAAACATATGCTGGATAAGTTGGCGGTTCATCCCGCTGTGGCGACCCCAGATTAATAAAGGGACTAAGCCGAAAAGAAAATGAATGAATGAATGATATTAAATGCTAAGCAGACTTATTTTTTGGTGTTAATTACAGTATTGGATTTTGTCAATGATAAACAACACCATTCATTCTGAGGCAATCTTATATAAAAACAACTAACACTCAGGTTCATAATGGACAAAAATGTCATAAAAATAATATGCATTCATATTTTTTCAACAGCATCAGTTCTAATCAGAATTACCAACATTCATTACGTTTTCTGAATTTTTAACCATTTAAATTCTGTTTGTTTACAAAATGGCTGTGCAGTGTTACTTTATGAAAAAAAATTTAAATATTAGTTATTTTCAGAATAGTCTTTGATTTGTCAATGAAAAACAACACCATTCATTTTGAGGCATTCATATTTCATTTATATTTATATATTCATTTTTTTACTAGCACTCGTGTTCATAATGGACAAGAATGTCCATGTCCAAAAATGTCATAAAATATTATATATTAATAGTTTTTCTTGTTTTATCGATGTCAGTAACTTTTCACCAGCATTAGTTCTAATCATAATTACCAACATTCATTACATTTTCTGAATTTTAACCATTTAAATGCTGGTTTGTTTACAAAATGGCTGTGCAGTGTTACTTTATGAAAACTTTCAACATAGTAATTGCTAAGCAGACTTTTTTGTTGTTAATTACAGTCTTGGATTTGTCAATAAAAAACAGCACCCTTTATTTTGAGGCATTCATATTTTCCATTCATATTTATAGATATAAAAATAAAAAACTAACACTCGGGTTCATAATGGACAAAAATGTCCATGTCCAAAAAATGCCATAAAAATATAATATATTAATAGTTTTTTCTACTTTTATTGATGTCATTTCTTTCACCAGTATCAGTCCTAATCATGATTCCCAAATTTAAAAAAAACACTACAAACCTGTTTTGGTTGTCAAGCACTTTTTTAGGCATCTAAAACACTACTATTGTTAAAATGAAAGGCCAAAACATATACAAAGTATTTAATTTTTAAGCAGTGTTAAAATCTGTTATGAAGTTTTGCTTCATACAGTTCACTTTTAAGCTTATTTCAGTTTTTTGTTTTTAAGCCCTGAACAATTCAACTGAAGCAGATAAAATAGTTTTATCTTGTCATAACTTTCATTATCACGCTTATTTTCTGAATTTCCACACACCGCCAGACTTAAAAGCCGAGCTCCATCTCTCTCATGTGTGCTCATTATGACCGAGACGCTAACGTTTACCGAGCAGACGCTTCTCAGACTGTCCTGCTCATTCACACAGAGCGGGAGCGGAAGTGAAAGTCTCATTACCCAGCAGGGTCAGTAAAAGCCGAATAGAGGCGCATTACAGGCTGACTAAAGAGCTTTGCTCAGGGCGAACAGCCTGTAAAAGAATAAGAGCGAGAAAGAGCCAGAATAATCTGCTATAATAGTCTCAGTGTAATGGTTTTAGTACCTGTCGCAGTTCCCTGGCGGAATAATAAAAGCAGTGTTGTAAAACTGCATTTTACCACGTGTACAGTGTGATGCCTGTTGAACATTACAGCATCATAACAGTGTACAGTATTCTGCACTGTTAAGTGTTTATCGCAGTGCCTACGGTAACATGAATCTCCTGTATAGTGTGTGTGCATGTGTATGCGCATGTGTGTGTGTGTGTGCAGAGGGTATTGAAATTCACAAGATAAGCAAAGGCCTTTCAAAATGTACCCTGTAAAAATGTCCCCGAACTCAATGAAACTCTGTTGCCTTCATGTGTATCGTATGGCAAATGCTTTGCAAGTGGTCAGAAAGAAAGCCTCATATTTATGGAAAAAAATGAATGGAACTTTACATTCGTGCTGCTGCATATGGAAAGCACAGTCAAAATATACTGTACATGTATTCAGACTTACTCGGGATCCACCAGGGATTTACTTAGCTGGGATTTTACATCAAAACAGGTGTGTGTGTGTGTGTGTGTGTGTGTGTGTGTGTGTGTGTGTGTGTGTGGCAGTCAGGTTTTGTCTCAACAAGGAAAGCTAAAACTAAAATTAGCTACACGAGGAACAGCCAGTGGTCAGAATAAGTAAAACTTCTTTCTTTTCATTTACAATCATAAAAACGGCCAGAGAAGCTCTCGTCCATTATATATGACACATGAAATGAACACAACGTTGAAATGAGGAGAAAAGGGATTCATCCATACTATAATTTCGCTTGGTCAGATCTAGTCCGTAGTCTCAAATATAGGCTGCTTTATGATCAAATCATCATAGTACTGTAATTTGAATGACTTCATCTGTCAACACGACGGCGGTGAATTGCAGAGCTTGTGCAAACAGATCCGTATCACAGTGAACAGAAGGTTTCCTAACTAATGTTGTTGCAAGTATAATAATTCAATTCAAGTTTATTTGTACAGCGCTTTTCACAATCATTATTGTTTCAAAGCAGCTTTAGAAAGGTACAATTACAGTCAAATTCGGAAAAGTTATTGGTTACCATAACTTTATTAGTAATAACTTTAACTAATTAACTAGTAACTAATAGCTTTTAACATAAACATATTATATATAAACATATTATTATATATAAACATAGTTCACCTGCAGTTATATAGTATATAGGTGATGTATACCACACTATTAGTTGTGTTGTATTAAACACTCAAGATCAGCGTTGCTCTGCACATTCTCCATGTCTCCTTAACCAAACACACCTGATTCAGATCATCAGCTCATTCGCAGAGACTGAAAGACCTGCAGTGGGTGCGACGGACAAAGGAGACATCCAAACATGTAGTTGTCCAGGAATGTGGTTGAGAAACACTGCAGATAGACCATAGTAAAGCCCAATGATACTTAATTTGTGTTTGTAGCTCACTGTTACTATTTTAAGTTGGGTAGGTGTATATCCCCATACGTGTGGTGCTGGCTAACAGGTTAAGATTGAATGCATTCTGTTTCTTGTATGTTACGTACACAGGAGTGCAGGTACAAGCAATACATTTCTGACTGCAGTACACTTAATGGCCTCCGGTATAGCTATTAACATGGTGTATGAATTCTACAAATAGCACCTTTAAATCATTATTTTTTGTATTTTAAGATTCTGCTGACATGACCACAAGTAGTAAACATTTACAAAGAACAGAAAACGTATTTCTTTTATACTAAAATCATGTTAACGCATAATGTTTGCATCAGCATAATACGGGTTTAATACAAGTTCATCTCAATTGACAGCATTTGTAGCATGAACATTTTACAGTGACGCATTAACAAAAGATATGAATGGGAAGTTATTTTTGAATGAAGCAATGTGGAGCTTATAATTTTATAAAAGCACTTAGATTAATTATGCAAATTGTGGGTTATTTATTTGTATTTCGGTGCAAGTTTGTATTTATTAAGTTGTTAAATTAAATTATTAAATTAAAATTAAATTATTAGTTAAATTATTGTAGTTATTAAGTTATTTATTTGTATATCTGTGTAAGTTAACAACAGAGGACTACGTGACTATGTTTGTGCATAGAAATATGTGAGCATATTCTTCACAATATATGTCAAATCATTATTATGCATGCCAGTGACATTGCCACCTATTGGCCTGGCATGCATATTACTACTTATTTTAGGGTTTTATTTTGTTATTTGTTTGTTCGTTGTGAATGGGATATTTTTTTGGGATAAAACTGCCATTTTTATTCAACACCCTTATAAAAAGGTGTAAAAGTGCCTAAATCATATATTACAAATGTTACGATTTATGGTATGTTGTCATCATGGCAATGAATGAAGTTTAAATGAAATATAAACACACAAGTGCCAATTTTTTCACGTTCACACATTGTATTTCTGTCTAAAGTATATTAACAGTGAGTATTTACAGTCATTGAGTCCAAAAGTTTAGCATTCTTATCAAAAAGTAGTGAGAGGCCATCAAAATGAAACCACAGATGAGCTTAACTCATGCAGAACTCCCAGTATATTCCTTCATAGAATAAAGAAAAATTTATTGGCTCAGTATAAATCCATCTGAAGTGGTTAAACAGACAAATGTGTGTGTTTGTAGTGTCAGATGAGAGCACGTACTGCTCACGCTGTGACATTTCGTAGTTCTCAGCTTCCAGAACGCTCTGACAGCGCTGAAACTGCGTTCTCAAGGTGAAAGAGTTTCCGAACATGAGATGAAAACCAACTATTACCGATACGCTCTCTTTCCCTGCTTTCTGGAACAGGGCGATCAGTGGGGCGATGAACAACAGAAGCGGGTGTGCGATCAATCACTGAGAAGGTGGAGGTGCAGGAAGGTGAGCGTGAGAAACAAAGAGCGAGAAGGGTGAAATTAAATCGGATCAAATCAATCCTGGCATAATGTTGGCTTTGTTGGTGGAGCGGATCGACTCGGCTGAGCTCTATAGACGGGCATGTTTTACATTGAAGATGAAATATGAGTGCTCTTATGGTTTCTATAGAAACGCGCGCAAGGCTTTCACTGGAGGTCCAGAGGTGATTCTGCTCCTGCTGACCTCAATGCTGAAAACACTTCAAATTTGTAGACGCATGAAATCAAATTCCACCATATTTTCTTTGCCTAATGCATACTGCTATGAGCTACTGATTTGGTGTAGGTTGTATCAGAACCATAATGGTAATGTTTCATAACTCACAACTAAGACCACTGAAACTACTTTTCTTTTTTTATATGCCATCATTAATCCCTCTTATTAGTTCATTTATATTTTACTCTCCTGCCTCCATTTAGTCATTTGTCGTATATTTCTCACAATCTAATATATATTTAGTGGAAATTATAGCTCCTATATGTTTCTAATGAAATCTTCAGTTTAACTCGGATGTTTTTAATGCAAATGACTTGTGACGGAAGCCGTAAAACTGTTGTTGTACATAGAAATAAATAGCAAAATTTGTAATTCATTCATCATTAATCATCAGTGTGGTCACGGTTTTTATTAATCTTTTGGGAGTAAAAGTAAAAAGTATGGTAATTCAAATTTTAACTTGAATTTAAATAGTTTATTGTACTGTAAACTTACAGAATATATAATTTAATGATAAACTATTTTTTTTAATTAATACTTTATCATCATATAATATGCAAGTACAGATGTAAGACTTGTACAAGTAATATAAAGTATGGTACTTCATGATTTTGTCATTTTTTTTCATTTCTATTAGTTTTTTAATGTCTATATATTGTTATTTAAAAAATTATTATACTATAACTAAATACACTGTCTCGTTTCTAGTCCAAATATCTACAAAATCTTAAATCAAGAAGCATTTTCTAGACAAGTAAAAATATTGTTTTAAAATTTGGATTTGAATTAGATTTTTGTTTTTCAATTCAGATATAATAAATCAAAATTAAGTGAGTTTTTTTTACAAACAAAATAATCTGCCAACAATATTTTGACTAGAATCGAGACTAAACCTCTGAGTGAGCATCTTTTTGCAGTGTAAAACTGTGAAATATCTTGATAGCAGAATAAAATGTTTAGACATTTATATTTTAACACTAAAACTACTTCTTACTGTCATTTTTACGACCTATTTTAAAATCATATCTGCCTTTTATATTCTAACAAATTGGTTGTAGTACCTGTGTGGGGTTGTACAGCTCCTGTAAGGCGTTTCTGGAGCCTTTCCGACAGCAGCCCTCCGCTGCGAATGGATTCCTCCTCATAACTGCAATAAAAACAGAGACAGAGATAACAGCCAATCAGAGACCAGCAGCAAAAACAAAAAAAACAACCAATCCCAACAGCCGCACATTTATCTGAATGGATGCCCTCAGTAAAAGGCCAGGTCTTTAATAATGCAAAGCCATGAAAGCCATCCAACAAATCTCCATATAAACAATGCATTTAATCCAACTCGCTGCCTCAAATCACACACACACACACACATCGGAATAAATCGATGAATAATTTAAGCATGGTAACTCATATGTAGACGCTCTGCCATGTTGTAACTGACAGTAATGTAATAGTTTTCTACAGTTTGTCCCTCATCGGTGAGTGACCGGCACTGCTGAAATAACACTACATGAAAGCTAATGACCGGCAAGGCTGAAATGGAGCCTGCTATGAAAGCCGTCTCTGTGCCACAACCAAGACTGACAGATTTAGTAGCGCATTGGTTGACTTCATGTAACATTATCTCGACTTATAGTGTGTGTTTGTGCTGTTAAGAGTCATACGTGTTGGCGCACACAAGAGAGTGTTGTTTTAGAGTGTGTTAATGCCTGTAAGTCCACCGCGTTCTCAGAGCGTCTGATGTCGGTCTGTTTAATCCGCCTGGAGGTATAAGGGAACCGAATTGAAACGGAGACCGCTGGGAATGAGGATGAAAGGAAAACGAGAGTAACGAAGGAACAGAGACGATGTGTTAATGAGGGAGCACTGGACGAGAAAGAGACAGTTTGGTTCATGGGGTCGACAACCCGAGGGTTTGTCATTAGCGTGTGAGTGATAACGAAAGATGCGTTTATGTGATTTTAATTGGACGTTTCAGAAAAATGATCAAATCCCTCGCGTCCGCATGCCAGATTATCTCTGGCTCATATACACTGAAGAAAAATGATTCATTGAATTTACTGAATTTTTTTAAAGGGCACCTATGATGAAAATTATCTTTTGGAAGCTGTTTGGACAGAACTGTGTGTAGGTATAGTGTGTCCACAGTCGTATCGGGGTGATAAAAAAACAACAAGTCTTTTTTTTTTATTTCCTGACGTTAGGATCCAAATCCCTCCCATTTTGAGGCCCACTGCAACGTGACGTAGGACTGCGGTTTCCCCACCCAACAAATTGATTGACAGCCGCGTATTAACATGTCTGCATAGTAACGCGTATAATCGTATCAACAAAACAGAACGTGCACAAAGAAACTTGGGTTACGGATTACTTGGAAACGGGATTAAAAGATCTGTTCAGCTCTCTGTGATCATCAATCATCATCAAATGTGATCAAGAATGAGTTTTACAAGTTTAAAACGTTTTTAAAACAGTGCATGTTTGTAATAAAGTAAGTTAAATATGGTAATCACCCCAGCCGCATGTCAGTACAATTATAAAAGAAGACGCTTCAATCCCGGTTTGTGGACGTTAAATCAGGTTTATTTTGTACATTAACATAACGGATATCCATACAGAGGTGTATATTAACGTGTATCCTGTCACATTTGCCATGCAAAAACAGTGCAAAGTTAAACCCTGTGTGTGCGTGCACGAACTTTGTATCGAAATTGCATGTGACTCATCATTGCAGAAAGGCTTGAATGAACTCCACAACAAATACATCAAATAATCATTGGGAAAGTTCTTTCTGTAGTATTTCTCACAAACGTTACGTGAGATCTGCTTCCTTCATGTCTGTCACTGTGCTGTTTATCTGACACTGCTGGAGATTGAGGCACACTCTGGCAGGCACGTGGGAATGGTGGGCAGGGAGAACTAGCATTAAAGGCACAGGCTACAAAAACAGCTATATAGTGTGTCCAGAGCAGAAAATCCAATATTCTGAAAGGTATAATAAATAATCTTATGGGTGTTTTGAGCTGAAACTTTGCAGACACATTCTGGAGACACAAAAGACTTATCTTAAATCTTGAAAAGGGGGTAAAATAGGTGCCCCTTAAGGTAAGTGATTGCAAACTATTTATATGGGTTGAATTTAAAAAAACAAATTCAATTTATTAATGTTCAACTTCGTTTGTTTGTTTAAATTCAGCCCATATAAAGTTTGCAACCACTTACCTTAAAATAAATTAATAAATCCAATGAATCATTTTTTTTCAGTCTATGATCAAGTAATCCTTCAATGCAGTTTGGTTTATGTAGCTGTAAAAAACACCCACAGAATTTGAAAACCGGTAATTCAGGTTTTGCACGGTTCTCACCATTTCATGTTTTTACTATTTTCCACTGAGATCAGCTTTCAAATATGTAAAAAGTGTGTAGGCTGAATTTGAGCCAGGTTTCGAAGCCAAAAAAAAGTTTCTGTTTTTTTATGTTTTCATATGATTCATATGAGGAAGGAAACCCATGCGAACATGAGGAGAACATGCAAACTCCACACAGAAATGCTAACTGGCCCAGCCAGGACTCGAACCAGCGACCTTCTTGCTGTGAGGTGACAGTGCTAACCACTGAGCCACCGTGCCGCCAATTTGTTTTTGTTTTTTTGTGCAAACTTTGTATTTTGAACTTTGGCGATTCGCTTCATGTTAGGATGGAAAAAGTGTGCATTTTCACATAAGATTAAATGTGTTCACTCTGCCTGAACATGCACTAAAATGATCCCGCCTGTGTCCAGGTGGACGATGCTGTTATTAAATTGGTGGTCCATTGGACGCACACCTGCTGTAATTTCCCATATGCTGAAAACACAGCGCTCCCCGACCTCCATCTCACCCGCTTCGTCAGACAGTTGCCCATTGTTTTGAGATGAACCATGTAGTGGGTAGCGTTATGAATATTAATCTTTGAACATCTGAGGTGGTACACATTGATGAAACATCTCTCGGCTGATAGATGAGGATCTAACTGCCATACTTTTTTTCAAAGGGCTGGGAAAAACGAAAGAACCGGAGGCACACAGAGATCTTATTTAGCCCTGAGGGAAATCAGAGGACTAAATGAGCAAAGCAAGAACATTTTATCCTTCTAAACTCGTCAACAAAAAAAGTTTAAAAACCAATGAACTGGACTCTAATTATCATAAAACAGAATATCTGTATATAAGCAGGCATATGAAAATCAAACTTTTGCATTGTTTAAGTGCTATAATTGGTCCCCGGTGCATCTACCAACCAAGAATACTTGAAAAAGGACAACCCATTAATTTTGTTTTGGAAAGCCTTTTTCTGCAAGCATGTGGAAAAGATTTGACTCTCCTAGTGACTATTAATCTGCACGTTTCCACCCACAGCACCAATGCAGGAGTTCACCATTTCTGTTTACTCGCTGTAGCAGCTTTACAATTTAGATTTACAATGTCTGTACCTGAATGTTCTGTTGTTGAAGGTACCGACAAACATAAGCTCCATTGACTGCCGATATCTGATTCCATTTTTAATGGAAATGTGTCAAAGAGGGTCAGTAAAGTGTTTTATACTTGCGCAAAATATATTTTAAGCTAGACTGCTCCATCAACAATGGTCAGTTCAATGCTTTTTCTGAAAGATGGGTTGATACCAGTACTTCTTGCTCCGACATACTGTAAATAAATTTGTAAAATAACAGAAAAAGTACTGGAAGTTTATTACCAAGTTTTTGTACTAGTATATACAACACCAATATAGAAAATAGATCACATCGAACTGTTAAAATGTGAATTAAAGTCACTTTTTCAAACTTGTCAACATCAAAAGTTGTTGGAGGACAGATCAAGGACCAATAATGCAATGGAAAAGCATAAGCTTGAATTACAAAATACAGAAAACTGCTTCATTACAGATGTTTTTAGTGTACGTTTGTTATGCACTGTATAGCCAGGTGACAGTTTGTCTTTTTCTTTGTAAAGATAGGAGAATTGTACTAACACACACTCAGGAATAATGGTACAAGAGCTGTCACTGGGGTGGTACCTTTTTAAAAGGGACACATTTGTACTTAAAGGGTCCATATTGGTACCTCAAAGGTGTATATTAGTTCAAAAGGTAAACATAAAAAAGGTGTACTTTTTCAGTACTAATATGTACCCTTGAGGTATTAATATGGACCCTTTAGGTACAAATGTGTATTTCTGAGAGTGCAGTGTAATGTTTATTGGCAAATGCAAGCACATTGGAAGATATAGTTAATGAGTTTTTATCAACTTAACTACACAACAACTACATAAATTTATCCACTAACCATTCAGAAACACCCTGCTTCAGTAACATGCAAGGCTTTAATCCACTACTGTACATTTCTGACATCTTGACATCTTGTTTCTGGAGTGTCAGAATAGCATATAAAGTCTCCGCCCTCTTCTGGAATGCAGCAGCTCATTTGCATTTAAAGAGACACACATAAAAATGGCATGTTTATGCTCACTCCCAAATAGGAGTACATTTGACTATAGCTATAATAAATGACCGGTTGGGTTTTTCTCGCTAAAATGGTACAGACACATTCCTGGGACACCAGAGATTTATTTTTACATCTCATGAAAAGGGGCACAACATGTCCCCTTTAAAACTGTAAAACGCTGGATTATGAACCGCACACATGACCTTGCTCTGCTCTTTCCCAGCAGGCTGTGTTTCCTCCATGATCACACATGGTCTCATATCTGCAGCCATCCATCAACCGGGGATTATGATATACTGGAGGATTAATCAGTCTCGATCTACCCGTAACATACTCTAAAACACATCAGTTCGCTTACAACCGCTGAGAGCACAAAAACACCATAAGCCGGGCCATAAAACCACATTTACAGTAATAAAAAGGATGTTTTAGTCAATAAAAATGACAGAGCTCTATTTAGATTAATAGAGGCCATCAGATTCCAGCCGACACGCGAAAACACAAACTGATTTTCTTCTTCTTCAAGCCACTTACAAAAAAAACAAGAGCTCTGAATTGATTAAAAATGAAACTTAATTAACATGATATGCTGAGTAATTAATAAAAGTGCACGAGAATGATTCAATGACTTTGCATTATTGTGGCAGGAGAATAAATCATTTCAGAGACATTATAAGAAGTGGCTTTAGAGGGTAACATATTGCTTGTTTTACAATTTCCTCATCCGTTCACTCAAAATGACTAAAATCCTGCATTATTTGCATACCAGGACAGCATTAGGTAACGTCTCCTGCACATAATGTCACAGTTTTTTTTAAGAAAAGAACTGTTTTTGTTGCATACAAGGAAACTATAATGGTATTGTTGTCAAAAAATTCCACTTTAAACCTTGTTTGTAAATGTTTACAGTTTGAGGTCCCCAAAAAGCTGCTATTGTATTGTTAATGAATGACCAAATATGTTAAGTTTTCATTTTTTTGTACAAAATGGGTTATACAAATGACTCCAAAATTAGGGTTGTCACAATACTGGAATTCGGTACCAATCGGTACTGAAATTTGAAAAACATCCATTTCCCACTAACATTTGAGCGCTGTTGAGCAAGTTCTTAAACAGCACTGATTTGCCATTTTGTTCACGTGCTCATCAGAAATGACTGTGGTTGGTTGTGAAGGTCATCAGTTCACCGAACTCACCGCTGTGAACACAATGGCAAATCAGCAGTGTTTAAGAACGTGCTCAGAAGGGCTCAAATGTTCGCGGGAAGTGAATGTTTTTAAAACTTCTGTATCGATCGGTAGCGAATTCCAGTATCGTGACAACCCTACCCAAAATCTAGTGTTAAATTCACACACACACACACACACACATTGACTTTTTGAATGCCATTGACTTCCATAATGAAAGTTATTGGTGTGCAAATAAATACAGTATTTATTTATTTTTATTGTATGGTCTTAAGAAAGTATGATATTGGCACCTAAAATATCATTAACATATAACAACTGTCTAGTAATTAAATTTAAATTTAATTTAATTATTTTATTTTATAATTTAATTTAATTTATTTAATCATTGTATTTATTTATTTATTTATTTTATTTCAATCATTGTATTTATTTATTTATTTAATTTAAACATTTTAACTGAACTGTACCATTATAATATATGCCATTTATTTTAATGTACATCATAAAAAAATAAGAAACATGATAACATTATACTTGAATCCTTTACTTTTATCATATATTCTGTGTAAAGAGCTGAGGCTTCAGCTTTTTTATGGTTTAAATTAACTTTGCACTAAGAGTTCAATATTTAAAATGTATTTATAGGTAACTTCATTAAATAACAATTAATAAGCTGTGTGTGTGTGTGTGCGCGTGCGTGCGTGCGTGCGTGCGTGTGTGTGTGTGTCCCACCAGACACAGACATCTGCAAAGATTGTCTACTTTCTCTGATTAACTTTGTTGTCATTTTCCCATTTCTCTTTTGCCTGTACATTTAATCCTCTAATTATTTTTGGGTTATTTATTGAATTACAATAGAGCGTGAATATTTCTTTTCAGCACAGTAAAAAGTTTAGCAATTAAACTTTCTGCTTAATATTTTCGTAATCTGATCTAACAGATTAAAGTTGCAATCAGTTGGAAGTGTGTGGGAACTTCAAATGAGATCCCGTGACTCAGTGTGCACCCAAACAAGCGCAGGATGATCTTTCCCATTCACCTGTGAGCCAATGTGTGTGTTTGGATTGCAATAAGCTCTTTTGTCAGATCGCTTCAACACTGTTGTAGCCTCCTAATCCTCTTTTACAGATATGAAAGAGCGCTAACAATTACTTGGAAATGGTTGCGTATGTGTGTGCGTGCGTGCGTGCGTGCGTGCGTGCGTGCGTGCATGTGTGTGTTTTCTTAAAGGGACAGTTCACCCAAAACTGAAAATTCTGTCATCGTTTACTGACACTTCACTTGTCACAAACCTGAGTTTCTTTCTCCTGTTGAACACAATCATATTTTGAAAAAGGTTGAAAATCGTTAACCATTGACTTCCATAGTGTTTGTTTTTTTCTTATTATGGATGTCAATGGTTACCGGTTTCCAGCTTTCTTTAAAATATCTTCTTTAGTGTTCAGCAGAAGAAAGAAACTCTTACTGCTCTGGGTGTGTGTTCACGGTATGTGTGTGTTCACTAACTGTGTGTGTGCACTTGGATGGGTTAAATGCAGAGCACAAATTCCAAGTATGGGACACCATACTTGGCCACACTACACTTCACTTCACTTCATTTCACTTCACTTAAAGATTTGGAACCACTCGAGGGAGAGTAAACAGAGTAAATTGTCATTTTAGGGTAAGCTATCCTTTTAAAGATGTCATTATTTCTTGACCCTCATTTCTTTCCAAACCTTGACTTTCCTTCTTCTGAGAAACACAACTGAGCCTATTTAATGAGAATATTTTTCGATCATTTTGTCTATATAATGAAAGCCTGTGAGACTCCATCATCTTCGAAATATCCTCACAAGACTTGTTGTTGTTGTTTTTGTCCATGTCATTTACAAAAGAAGTTCTTTTGAAGATATCTCCATTTTTGTCATGTGATTTTTTTTTTTTTGGACCCCGTGAGCTGCCATTTCACTTATTTTTCAAAATGGAAGACATTCAAGATTTCTTCTAAAGACTCAGTAACAAAGAAACATATCTGAAAAATGTATCGGTGTTGCTTGTCCATACAATGAAAGTTAGTGACTTATATTTCATGGACAGAACATGAAAATAAACAAAAACATATACTATATCGTAATCAAAATCAATGGAGCACAAAGCAGCTTCGACTGTATGGACAGAAAAATACAGACATTTTTCAAAGTATGTCTTTAAAATACATTGTAAAAAAATATATGTAAATTTGCAGTTTTCCATATTTTGTGTTTTTATTTTTTATTTTTCTCTGTTTATTTATGCTTTTGCATTGCATTATGGGACCTTGACTATTCTTCCAACAACTTTTAACCTTGAAAAGTTCAAAAAAAGTGACTTTTATTAATATTTTTTATAGTTTAAAGTGATATATTGTCTGGGTTGGTGTTGTTATTACAGTACAAAAACCTTGTAATAAACTGCCAGTACATGTTCTGTTATTTTACAGACTTATTCCTCTATAATATCATTTCTTATACTTTATATTATTTCAAACTACTAAAATGTCAATAAAAGTCACTTTGTTAAACTGTAGAGTTGAATTTTCAACATCAAAAGTCGACAGTGCAGAGATCAAGCTCCCATTATGCACTTCACAACCGTAAATAAATACAAAACACTAGATTTTTTTTACAAAGTATCTTCTAAGCATTAGTTTTGTTCATAAAATACAACAGCAGTCAGTTAAATGTCAATTTCTTTTGACATTTCTATTGTGTAAGAACAGAAACAAGTCAAGTCAAGTCAAGGCAGTTTGGTTAAACTACTACCTTTAAGTACTGTATCAATGCATCAATTCAAGTGTTTCCTTTTAACCCAGATGACTGATTCTGTCCGAAACCACAAAATCAAGCACATCTTCACTCATTTGTCTGGCTTTCCATTGACTCAGACATGTTTTTTCGCATTCTCTGTCTATATTTCATCAGAAGGGTGTGTGGGTGAGAGCTGTAAAAGTGCTCATATCCGGTCAAGGACACTGAATCAGAGCTAAATAGCTGCGAAATTGCACTTTTAATGGCCTTTATTTGTTGTGGGGACTTTCCATCGACTTCTGTTGTTTTTATACTGAGATAATGACATTTTTTTTCATCCTGCATTCAGACATTATTTAGTCTGTTTACTATGCTGCTTTCCTCATGGGGGCTGTTTGCTTCTCTCTAGTGTAGGTGATTACAGGTTTTTACTGTCCTTGATGGGACATTTGTTCCCCTCAGTTTAGAAAAAAACCTCAATCTGAGTCGTGAATATGACTGCAAACTGCATTATACGGACTGGCCCTCTGCTGTGTGTGAATTTGAGCTGTTTATGGGGGTTTTATGAGTACATCAGCATTCTGGTGACAAAAATAATGTGACTTTTTTTTTTATATCTTCAAAATATAACAAAAAATGCTTCCATATAATAGAATATTGGGGTCCAAAAACATCCAAATAATATGGTTTTGCAATTTAATATCATTAATCAACAATCTGGCAACTGAATTTTAAAACAAAAAGTATATAAGAGAAGTAATATAGAAGTGATAGTTAATATTTTCCACCTCTGGGTTGTTTTTATTGCCTTTTGTTTAATTGTATTATTAATAAACACCCATTTTGTTACTGCATTTGAGTCCTTTCCCTCACAAACCATGACAATAACACACTAAGCTCTATGCTCTTACTATGCTCTTTCCCACCGGTCACAATTGTGATCAAGTGTAAAACCTAATTTAACCAGCATAATATTATGGAAGCATATGAGTAGCAATATTTATTTTTAAATGTAATATGTAAAATGGCAATGTATTTCTGTATTCCAATTTACATTCTTGACAAACTTTGGTGCAAAATGAAAATGAAAATGTCAATCACATACTAGTTTGTGTGTCGAGAACGTCTAAGAAGCAAAATGTATATTCTCAAACTGCAAGAAAAAAAGGTGGGGATTAAACGGCTTCAGTGTATTGATGTGCAATCTCCCATTCTAGCAATTAAATGTTATTAATTTCAACAAACAGAGTACAAGGGAATAGATCATTAATTGTATTCAGCTAGCATAATAAATTGACAACTTGGCATTGTTTTAGGCCAATGAATTGCTATGATCTTTAGATATTTATATGGAAACAGGTTTTTTTAAACAGGTTTTATTTACAAATAAACAGCTGTATTTGACATTTATTGATGTAATATCTAAATACCAAAGAAATATGATTTAATAATCAGATAGCACCACTGAACCACTCCTTTTTAAAAAGCTATTTATATTACTTTAAAATCATTTGAACTGTTAAATTGACTTAATTTGTATAATTATGCACAAAGTTCATTTACTTCATAATTTAAAAGCAACATGTTTATTAACTTTTATAAGTACAGTCAACTAATCGCTTTTTACATTGCATAGTGTAGGAGATTTCATGTTTTACCATCCTTCAGAGGACATTTGTTCCTGTCTATTTAGGAAACACCTGACCCAGAATCTTGAATATGACTAAAAACTGCATTATATTTGGCTGGACCTCAGCTGTGTGTGTGTGTGTGTGTGTGTGTGCTTGAGCTGTTTGTGGGCTTTTTTTATGAGTGTGTCAGCATCCTGGCGGCGCGATGCCGACACAGCACTCTAATTGCATACTGAATATGGGCACGCACACACACAAACACACAGCTGTATTCATCATACAGACTCTTTCTTGTGCCTATCGGGACGAATCTGCATCCTTCTATTTCCTCCTCTGTCCCTCTTCATCTTTGTGTCGCCGTCCTTGTGCAAAAACGAACATGCAGACGCTCTCTGTTTGAGCTGTCACTATTCATCCGTCTTGCTTTTCCCTCAGCGTCTCCATCCGTCCGTATTGTCCCTCAGATCGCATTACATCTGAAACTAGCCGACAAACGCGTCACCTTGAAGACAGACTGCGAGGCTTCGTGGCCCTCAAACTCTCAAACAACGGGATGCGGATGTCATATATTTGCTGCAAATATTTTCCGGGGCTGTTTTGATCTGCATTGCAGGTGGTCGTCGGATTATCTGCATCTGTGCTGAAACTCAGACCAGAAAAAAACTGATTTATCCCAACACAAAAACACGCACACATGGTGTACTTTAGCTTTAAATGGGGCTGTAACTCAGTGTCAGCATGCTGTCACATTTAAAGGTGACCTGCAGACTCTGATGGGAGATACTTAGTCATACACGCACACAAGATGCCAAAGATAGTAAGAAGCAGATCATAATCAGACAAATTTATGACTGAGTTTGGCTGCCTGGCAGAATATTTGAGGTGAATCAAGCTATTAGTACAAACATACTCTTACACTCGTGTGTGTGTGTGTGTGTGTGTGTGTGTATTCATTCATTCATTTTCTTTTCGGCTTAGTCCCTTTATTAATCAGGGCTCGCCACAGCAGAATGAACCGCCAACTTATCCAGCATATGCTTTACACAGCGAATGCCCTTCCAGCCACAACCCAACACTGGGAAATGTGTATGTGTACTATATATTTAATTTTAATGGTGCTGGGAGTATTTTAAAGGGACAAATCTCTTTCTGACTAAATAATTTTAGATATATTGAAATTAAAAATGAACATGAATAATAGTAAAAAAACAACAACACTAAATTAAATTAATTAATTAATTAATACTAAATAAACAATAGTAAATACTTGTCAATACATTTTATTTGGCAAATAATAAATTAATCAGTAATGAAGGTTGCACTGTGCGCTCGCGGTTTTGAAACTTTTTGGTGCGTTAATCTTGTCAATAATATTATTCAGAAGGTCATGATTCGCACTCATGAAATAATTTACTCAGTATAGCTTTTATTTTACATTCTTAGGTGATACAAAACACAGACGTTTCGGCACAACACCTTCCTCAGTGTGTGACACAATCCTCTCACTCCACCCTTTTATCCCACAGTCAATCACATTACGTCATTAGTTAGACGGCCAATCGATAGTAAAAAACAATCTCATTTTCATTTCAATATACTGCAATTAACCACACAAGAAATATTTCCCTTCACCTTTAACAAACATTATCTCCATTGCGCAGGAAAATAACATATCAATTATCAACATTCACTTATTCATGTCTACATCAATGCAATGAAATTCTGACAGTCCAAAACATTAAAAATACATTTCATCTCATTATTTGTATCATTACATACTCAAAATCCGTGATTCACAATATTAAGGATAAACAACAAACTAATAAAGAATCACAGAAAGGTCAAATTCCTCATTTATTCCTCTTGGTGTAAGTGATTTTAATTTATGAATCCAGAACACTTCTCTTTGTAATAATCTTTTTGTAATAATAATAAAATAAAAGCTAAGTGAATTATTTAATGAGTGCAATTAATAAATAATTTAAATAATAAATTAATGAAACAAGATATTTGAGTGGACTTAATGAAATAATAATAATAATAATAATATTATTATTATTATTATTATTATTATTATTATTATTATTATTATTATATAAATAAAAAGCAAAAATATAAATATTCAATGTTATTAGTTGATTTACATCACTGGCTAAACTTGCAACACTTTAACAAAGTTTTTAAGACACACTTTATTTATTTATTTTTTATTATGTGTATTTGAAAAAGTACTACTCATCCTGCACAATAAATACAAACTAAAACAGCCCATAAAATATTTATGAGGTGTACAAACATCATGTTCAAAAAGCTAGAGCTGTACTGTGCAATTTGTTCCATATAAACTATAATTCCAAAGCTTAAAACAACTAAACAGTCACTGGTGATGCCAGCAGCAAAGAAACGGCACACTTCACCCTACCCATTTTTAAGCTTTATTTTGCAACCTATTAGTGCAAAGTGCCATGTCTAGCAATTCCCCCTCAATCAAACAAAGTAGTTGACATGTTGGTGGTCTAATGCATAGACTTGTGCTGTGTTTGTGTGTTTGGACCCCTGGTGTTTGATACGCGTCTGCAGGCTGGAGAACCATCTGCCACTCAAGAGCTCAATCCATCAAAACAAAACACAAGACGCAGTCAAACAATGCAATACATTCTCTCAGTCACAGACCACACACACACACACACACACCAATGAAGACGTGCTGACAGGTTTCCAAGTGCATATGACATCATATAACCCTAAATGACCCAGTAGCCAGATTTCAATCCTAACGTGAAGCGAATATTTTCAAAGTTCGCACATAAAGAAAAACCCAGATGTGATTTTTTAGAGTGGCTAAATGTAGTATTGGTAACCTAGCAACCAACAGTAAATGCTAGTCACATGGATGTAATGTTCAATACGTCAGAGTTTATTCGGTTTTCATCTCTGATTATTTGCATTAACCCCTTTTTCGCACATGTCCCAAACTTTTTAGCACATTTTATTCAAAAATTCGTCTTTTTTATCATTCGCTTCTCATGCGATACTTCAAAATGTGCATAAACACTGTAGATGGAAACCTAGCTACTGTTGTTCATGCAAGTACAATTATGTCAATCGGCCTAGCATTTTACCTCTTAAGATAATTTGACTGCCCGTCTTTAATGCACAATGCCCATATATAGGTCCCATATTAAATATGATTGTACTTTCTGACATCACTAATAACGATGCAATAAAGTTGAATATAGGGATGTCAACTATTACTCGATTTGTTAATTGATGATAATCCTTTAAATCGATGCAGCTTATCGGTGCTTGATTAAGCATGAACGTCATTAGCATGCATAGAGTTATGAGGTGGGATTAGATTATGGGATTATGGGAAATGGATTAGCGTATCATCTAACATCAACTGGTAGATTTAGCTCATAAACTGGCAATATAGAAATATTTACATTTGATCTATGTGTGAAGTACAGTACTTTCAATTTTAAGACTGAAGAATGAGCTAATATCCAAATAGCATTAGCCTATAACACATCATTGACATTCATGAGTAAACAATGGCATTGATATTGCACAGTAACCTAAGAAAATAACACACCTACAGTAAGGAAAACGATTAGCTCACATGTACATTCATTCATTTTCCTTCGGCTTAGTCCCTTATTTATCAGGGGTCGCCACAGCGGAATGAACCACCAACTATTCCGGCATATGTTTACACAGCGGATGCCCTTCCAGCTGCAACCCAGTACCAGGAATTTACATGTACATACACATTGCTATTGACGTGTTAGCCATAACATTTAATTATTAATTGGTTCGATACAATAATCAATCCACAATCATTTTTCAAGTCCTTCTGACCTTTTATTTACAGTAAAGCATCTGCTGTTGGTTGAAGTGCTTGCGTTTTGAGTGTCATTTGCACATCTGCATTATTAACGTTAACGATTAATCAATTATTTGATCGTTCGTTTAAACGACGATCAATCGCGGGACTTTGTGGATACTGACATCCCTACTTGAAACCATCAAGAGCATGATGCTAAGATGCTAAGCACGGCTCTGTGTGCCCATGTGGGTAATTAGCTAGTCTCGGAGACGGAAGGAAGTGCTTGTGTCAGCTAAACAGAAGAGATAGTCATGAAAAAAAAAAAGATAGTTGAAACGCTGCCTGCAGTCATTGTTCATATCCCAACTACAACCGGAGCATTCCCTTAGGAGCACACACATCCTGGATTGGAGAATTTAGGAAACACACAGTCGTCTGCTGCTCATGCCTTTGTCATTTCAATGAGAGAAACAGCTTGGAAGATTAATTTCATGTTGTATTCTGTATGGTGGTGATCCAAAACTTGTGAAGACAAAGAAAGGAATATTTAAAGAGTTAGTGGTTAGGGCTGTAATAAGATGGAATAGTTGACCTCCCGAAAATGTTTGAATATTATAACTTATCGTTCAAATAGTTCTTTTAGACCATTAAGTTGAAGTTGGAAACTAAATGAGAGACTCTCTACAAGTGAATCATTTGATCAACAGTTCAATTTAAAAAGCATATCCATTCAGGAATTAAACAAGTGCCTATTATTGAATCATTCACTCAATGGTTTGTTCCAAAATACTGCTTCATTAATATATTAACAAGAGCATTTTTTTATTCAACATTCAATTTATTTAACATTTTTTATTCAATTAATTTCTTCAAAAACAATAATTTATTTAAAAACTGAACCAGTGACCATAATTTGCTCAACCGTTACAAGGTCATTGAATCCTTCACTCAACATATTTGTGCAAAAGAAACTAAAGAAACATTCAAAAATTTGTGAATTATTATTATTCTTTATTTTTAAAAATGATTCACTCAACCTATTTAAAAAAATGCTGATTTATTCAGACTTATCAAAACTTTAAATGTGAATCACTCTGCCATTTGCTCAACAGATTCGTTCAGAAATTCTGATTCATCATTAATTGAAACAAGAGGCTGAGTCATTGAATAAATCACTCAACACATTCAGAAACTCTCAGTCACTCAAAACTAAACTAATGACTCTTCATGAGTGAATCGTGAGTGTCTTTATGAGCGCTTAATAATTAAGTCAACACATTCAGCAACTCTGATTCACTCAAATCTAAACTAATGACTCTTTATGAGTGAATTGTTACATTTTTCATTCAATAGATTGCTTCAAAAACAATAATTTATTTAAAAACTGAACCAGTGAGCATAATTTGCTCAACCATTTGCTGCAAGATCATTGAATCATTCACTTGACATATTTGTACAAAAAACACAAAAAAGCTTTCAAAAATGACTGAATTATAATTCTTATTTCATTTTTAAAATGATTAATTCAGCTAATTTAAAAAAAATGCTGATTTATTCAGAGACTAAACAAGACTTTAAATGTGAATTACTCCTTAATTTGCTCAACTAATTTATTCAGAAATACTGATTCATCCTTAAATGAAACAAGAGGCTGTGAATCACTCAACACATTCAGCAACTCTGATTCACTCAAAACTAAACAAAT
>CAIGQV010019029.1:11705631-11721206 GCA_903798115.1 Danio jaintianensis | reverse complement strand
TCTTTACTCTTTTATTCCACTAACACAATTGTTCTGAATGCAAAAAGTCATCATTTGCAACCCATTTTACTAGTGTAAAACCATAAACGCTGCCTTAAAAGTCACCTAAACACAAAGCAGAGTGTATTTGCCTTGCTTTCATGCTGGTCAGATGTTGTCCTCCTGTCTAAACTGTTCAGTCTTACACTGTTACTCGACGTCTAACTGCACCAGACGTGTGCTGATTTGACCCAAGTAACCTCATGAATGTTTCAGACTCCGAGTAGAGAAAGGAAACGACAGACAGATACAACCCAAATAAAGTGCTCCGCAATTTCCCCCCCGAGAGACTCGCAATAGTGATCCAGCAGTCCATTATAACAGAAAGGAGAGCGTACCATTACTGCTTTGCACGGGGGAGTCCGACTGGCATCCACATTGCTCTCTTGTTTAAAGTGTGCTTTGATTAGATCACCCACTTACACCTCTAATTAGCGTCATTAAATCACAGAATTACAAGAGCCGTTCAAGCATTTTCCTCTTGAATTCTCTCCCCTTATGCTCACCTTGAAAAATAGTCCAGGTTTGTTCTTTACAGTGTTATAAATTATATATGGCTGTATGTGATTATCTGATTTTTTTTGCAGTTGTTGTGCACTTTATATTTTAGTCACGTACAGTCTGAAATACCATGTCTTTCCACCTGGTATAGCAGTATATATTTTGTGAGCGCTCTAAACATATTCTATCATACAGTATGTGAGGTATATGTGAAGTGTTTTGGCTTGGCAGGTTACACATTAATATTACTAATTTATTTGCTAATAATATAATATAAAACAATCATATAATAACAAAACAATATTTACATAACATTTTAATCATGTGTACAAAAAGTTTAATAATTAATATAAATATAAATAACAATAAGCATGTTGCAAATACAATGTATAACGTAATATTACTAAAATAATAATAAAATAAAGTAATACAACTTTTAATAAATGTCAACATTTAAACAAAATTCTTAATTTTATAATAATAATAATATGAATACTACTCATAATACTACTAATAAAAATAATTTAGCAAATCTAATAATAATAATAATTTACCATTAATAATAGTAATAATAATAATAATAGTTCCAATCTTTTTTTACAAAAAATTGAATACAATTAATAAAAATAGCAATACAATTTCATTAAAACAATGGGTTTTACAATGTAAAAGGCAAGAATAGTTTTGTATAATCTGTTATAAAAAATAATATTAATCATATTATTTTATTATTTTACTAAATTATGAATATGAAATAAAACAATAAAATGTTTAAACAATAATATTCCATATACTAGTAATAATAACAATAATACTGTTTATTTTATTATTATTATTATTATTATTATTATTATAAGAAGAAGAAGAATTTACTGTAATATTTAAGTTGCCTTTTGGTTTTTAAAAATCAACTGTGTGAACTGAAGGTATAAATATGTTAATATTTAAATTTAATAAAAATATATATTTATCATTATCCAAAATTCAATCATTAATTTTCCTTCGGCTTAGTCCCTTTATTCATCAGGGGTCGCCACAGCGGAATGAACCACCAACTTATCCAGCATATGTTTTACACAGCGGATGCCCTTCCAGCTGCAACCCAGTACTGGGAAACACCCATACACACTCATTCACACACATATGGCCAATTTAGTTTATTCAATTCACCTGTACCGCATGTCTTTGGACTGTGGGGGAAACCGGAGCACCCGGAGGAAACCCACACGAACACGGGGAGATCATGCAAACTCCACACAGAAATGCCAACTGACCCAGCCGGGACTCGAATCAGCGACCTTCTTGCTGTAAGGCGACAGTGCTAACCACTGAGCCACCATGTCGCCTTATCCAAAATGATCAGATTAATTTATTAAATGTGTTAATGAACAAAAAAGACCTTTGAATAATATTTGTAATCATTCCCTCAAAAGGAGGAAGGATCTCAACAAAAATTCGAGGCCACAAAACCGCATAATGCTCATCTGTAAAACCCCAGTGTCATCTCTTACATGGCTTTTAACACAGAAATATTTTACACAATGGCTGCTTTTATAAGGCATAAAATCAGAGCACATTCAGCTTTATGTGTGTGAGTGAGCAGTGGACTGGTGTGCGGTGCTGTCTGTTTCGCACAGTGTTTTGGCTCTTTGTTTAGTGTTACTATTTGGAGCAATGCTCAGAAAACCAGGCCTGTAAATCACCCACTGCCTCCTACCAAAAAAAAAAAAAAAGCATAAGGACCACTGCGACTGTTGTACATGCACCAAGAACTGCACTGACTGGGCATCGTCATTTTAAAACCAAGAAAATGTTTTTATAAATGTAAATCAGAAAAACTAAATCGAATACAGACTTTGCATTTAGAGTGCTATTATTCGCTCAAACACACACACACACACACACTTCAATGTGCAATCAATATGATCCCAATATGATCAGTTCTCTAAATAATGTCCACATTCCTGCTGATATTCCTCTTATTCTCAAAACAAAATGGTATGGTTTTAAAGAAGCTGAAATGCACGCACGTACACATGCCACAAAATTACAGACTGGAAGAGGACTGTGCAAAAGTGGGATCTTAAAATAGCTTGAAATTGGGGGGGAGAGGGGGATAGTCAAGTCGCACTGGACACAGATTGCACCAGGACCTTCACCAAACACACAAATGCTCACACTGTGTGAAGGACAAAGTCAGAGTTAAAGCGTCGTGGCAAAGTAACATATCATCTGTGATATTCACTTCAGGATCATTTTATTGTCTTTTTACTATATAGCAGGACCTTCACATATTAGTGACATTGACATTTGTCAGTCTAGTATATTAAAGACCAGCGCCAATCCTTTTTGCGCCAATGATATTTACAGAGACATATTATTGACAAATAAAGAATTATTTTACATTATTTTTACAAACAAGCCGTTGTCTTTATGATTGAGTCATTGAACTATTCACTTAACTGTTTTGTTAAAAAACACGTAAATATAGAAGATTCAGAAAGAAAAACTACTAATAGTTCTTGTTTTGAAAGTATTCATTGGACGGTGCTATTGAAACATGAAATGAAACATTTCAAAAGCAAAAAATGACTGGGGCTGGTGGCTCACTAGTTTGCACTGTCACCTCACAGCAAGAAGGTTGCTGGTTCAAGATGGCTGGGTCAGTTGGCATTTCTGTGCGGAGTTTTCATGTTCTCCCCATGTTGGCGTGAGTTTCCCCCGGGTGCTCTGGTTTCCCCCACAGTCCAAAGACATGCGCTATAGGTGAATTAAATGAACTAAATTGGCCATAGTGTATGTGTGTGTGTGTGTGTGTGAATGAGTGTGTAAGGGTGTTTCCCAGTACTGGGTTGCAGCTGGAAGGGCATCTGCTGTGTAAAACATATGCTGGAATAGTTGGCGGTTCATTCTAAGCTGAATGAATGAATGAATGAATGAATGAGAGAAAAAGTGACTGGATCATTCATTAATTCAAGTGTTTTTTTAAATCATGCAGATTCATTCAATTAAAAAAACCAAGTTACTGTCCTTATGAGTGAATCACTGACTCACTTAAGTCACTTCGAGTCACTGAATCATTCACTCAACTGTTTTGTTTAAACACTGTAATATTTAGGATTCAGAAAGAAAAGCTACGACTACTACTTGTTTCAAATATATTCATTGGGCAGCATGAAAACAGAAAAAGTCATTAATATTTTGTCCAAAATTTAAGTTTGTAGGGCTTTATATTACTCTATTTATTTATACCCTTTTGAAATCAGTCCCTGTTTTTGTTTAGTGACACTTGTGGCACAGAAATTAAACGTTTTCAATTTTAAAAAGTTATTAAAATAGTAATTAAAAGGCAGACGACGTTAATTTTAACAATTAACACACACAAACAAAACACAACATAAAAATGCTGTGCTCATACACCCAATTGTTTATGATTTTCCCCCAACTCTGTGCAGCTTTATGTATGAAAAACACATTCTTCTCTCCATTTCTTTATTGCTTTCTGTCTTTCTCAGTGTCTCTTCAGACTTAATGCAGTTACTCAATGCCTCCTTGTTTTTTTTTTTTCATTTCAGAAGAGGGATTAAATTGGATAAGTAAACTTTTATATTAATAGCTGTGGATTAATAGCTGTGTCTCCACAAATCATCTGTCTTACTATTCAAGGGAGTAAACCCTCACATCCACATCCATGCATACAAACAAAAGCCTCCACACCACTAACACACACACACACACACACACAAACACATATGCACACACTCACACACACATGCACACACTCACACACACATGCACACGTGTGAACACCTGTTTACACTTTCACAGCCCTTCCCCCAAAACACACATCACTGTTTCCATGGCGATCACTTACACCCTGTCAAATATGGTATTCCTCCATTGGCGCATTTCTTCTCATCCGAGTTTCTTTTTCTCTTTCTAATGGTCTCTTTCTGCCTTTGACCTGCAGCTCTGATGAATATGTTTTAATCAACACTCAGGATGAGCGATCGAGTATTGCTAGAATGAATCAACCTTGTATGTATAAATAGAAATGTGTTTGTTTGAGAGAAGTGTGTGTGTTGAGCACTAGTGGTTAGTGATTGATAACAGTTTTATGGGCATTAACAGGCACAATAGTCAAGAGAAGTCTGTGTAAATAGGCACAGCTCTCTTGGAAGAGCACACACAGACCAACCGTTTCTCTTATTAAAAACCATAATTCACTTTAGCAGGGTTTTTTTTTAAAGAATGTAATTAATTCTGAACAAATCCCCAGACTTGCTCTGACTGAATGTGTCTGTGAAGGTTGTATTTGAGAACCAGTAATCAAAAGGTATTAAAATATATATTGAATTGTAATATAAACTTTTAGAAACAATCAGAACCCCATTTGGAGTACACATTAATCAAATTTCTGTATATTATATATTAAATATTCTGTATATATTATATTATATTATATATAATTTTATATGTATTTTCATTTAATATAATATAATATATTTATTATATTATATTATATTTTTTTATATTTTATTACATTTTGTTTTATTATATTATAATCATATAATTTTATATGTTTTTTTCATTTAATATTCATTCATTCATTCATTTATTTTCTTTTCGGCTTAGTCTCTTTATTAATCAGGGGTCGCCACAGCGGAATTAACCGCCAACTTATCCAGCACATGTTTTACGCAGCGGATGCCCTTTCAGCCGCAACCCAACACTGGGAAACACCCATACACTCCTATTCACACACATACACTACGGACAATTTAGCCTACCCAATTCTCCTATAGCGCATGTCTTTGGACTTGTGGGGGAAACCGGAGCACCCGGAGAAAACCCACGCGAGCACGGGGAGAACATGCAAACTCCACACAGAAATGCCAACTGACCCAGCCGAGGCTCGAACCAGCGACCTTCTTGCTGTGAGGCGACAGTGCTACCCACTGTGCCACTGCGCCGCCTCATTTAATATAATATAATATAGTATAATATACAGAAAATATAATATAATATGCAGAAAATATTATATTATTATATAATATTATAATTAATAATGTGTAATAATTTAAGTTTTTTAAATAAATATTATTTTAGCTACAAAATTGTATCTTGCATATAACATTAATAAGAATTAATGGGTAAAAATGAGCCCCATTATTTAGGTAAATATACAGTAATATAGAGTATAAACTATATTTCCCTTTTTGTTATTTAATAGTAAAATTCAATAAATTTGATTAGTATATTATAGAATTTGAGATTTAAATAATATAATGTTTTTTACTATTTCAGCTGATTGTGTATTATGTGAGTGTGTTCATTAAGAGTACCTCATCCCTTCATTTGGGCTCATTCTGTCACAGACAAAAAAATGTGACCTCTTCACCCTGTCTTCACGGTAAAAGTCATAAATAATGGGCAAATGTGCTTAGGTCCCTCTTTTCCCATTAACAGTCTAGAGCTCAAGGCGTACGGCGAGATCAATGCTTATCAATACTCTCTCCAGCAAAACACTCAATTCAGCACTCGCTGACACTCCACGCAGCGTATAATGACCACAACTGACAAAGACACTAATGACACACACACACACACACGCACACACACAAAATGATCTCTCATTGGTTCATCCAGTAAAATTCTCCTGGACAGTAGACCTCAAAGGGTTCTCATCAAAGTTAAAGGTCCCGTGAAGTGCTTTGAAATGTGCAATTTTTATTCGATCTTTGACATAATCTCAACCGAAACATGAAGAGAGGGTGGGACATAGTGTAGCTCCTCCCCTTTAAAAAAACAGCCAATAGCGTTTTGTTTTATCATCGCTCTGCCAGTGAGAGTGGTTGAGCTTAAGTACATCAAATGTGAAGCGTCTTGAAGGGGGCGGGGCATGTCAGAAACTAGAGAGCATTTGGTTGGTCACCAATTGATGAGAAACTGAAGTATGAGGTGACGTCAATACAACTGTTGATCCATTTAGGCGGAAGTGACAAACTGCAAGCTTTACATGTCTATATCGGTTTTATATTTTGGAAACGCAAATTTTGTCACTGTTTTGCTGCGCACTAGCTAATAGATATCCTAAAAACTAACAATACTGATACTAACATCTAAAAAACTTTCTTTTAATTTCATGAGACCTTTGAAAATATCAGTAAACGATATGAATTATCAGAGTATCAGTGAGCGAGAAGTACTGTGAAAATGGTATGTAAACTGCTTTGTTTATGGTTTGCATGTGTGTAGCACTAGTTCTGGTTTCCCTTTGTGGAATGATAATACAGACTACTGCTACCTGCAGGTATGAAGAGATAAATCCTCTTACGCAGACACAGAACGTGCATTTTAATTTCAGTCAGCTGTTATTCGTTTGCTGTGTCCAGGGGTGGATTTAACCAATAAACGAGGTTAGCAGCCACTTAGAGCCCCAAGAAATCTGAGGGACCCCCAATAAATAACTTGAAGCTTCTATAAATTATATATCATATTTTCTATTGTGAGTCTCTAACAAATACAATTTTAACATAATTATCACATCCATGCAAATGGCTCCCCAACTCCCAATCATGGAGCAGTCAAATCAGGTAAAGATTTTGTTTTAAGGAAACAAATCATTTAAAATGTAGAGATTGCATTAAGATACAAATGTAGAAAAGAAGATATTCAATATACGAAAAAGACAGCAAAATATAGATAAATTAATAAAAATACAAAGGGTGCATATTAGGATTGCTGGGCCCCATGGCTGTAATTGCTTAGGGCCCCCAAATAACTAAATCCGCCCCTGGCTGTGTTTATGCTTTTTTGGTGCAGAAAGGACCAGGCACAGCTGACGCGAGGTGAAAACAGTCAGGTTTCATCGCCACTAGCAATTTAATGTTGACTAGATGTGTGTCCTAGGCTAAAAATCCATGTGAACCAGAAATTACTGAGACTTTTATTTCATGATCTTAATGTACTTCCAACGGAATATTAAGTAGGGGCGGGGCTTTCTTTTTACACATCATTTCCTCGTAGCAAACTAACAGTAAGCAGAAGCAAATCCTCAGACTTTGATTGACGATTACCAAAGCCAAAAAAGTGTTACAACTTGCAGGGATGAATTGTTCACCTAAAGAATAACAATGTGCGTTCATGTGGACTTTAAATCTGTATATACATTTATTTATTTTCCTTCGGCTTAGTCCCTTTATTTATCAGGGGTCGCCACAGCGGAATGAACCACCAACTTATCCAGCATATGTTTTACACAGCGGATGCCCTTCCAGCTGCAACCCAGTACTGGGAAACATCCATACACACTCATTCACACGCATACACTACGGCCAATTTAGTTTATTCAATTCACCTATAGCGCATGTCTTTGGACTATGGGGGAAACCGGAGCACCCGGAGGAAACCCACGCCAACACGGGGATGCAAACTCCACACAGAAGTGCCAACTGACCCAGCTGGGACTCGAACCAGCGACCTTCTTGCTGTGAGGCGACAGTGCTAACCACTGAGCCACCGTGCTGCCTAAAAAATGTGTTGAAAAAATCTTCTCTTCGTTAAACAGAAATTGGAAAAAAAAATGGGGGGGCTAATAATTCAGGAGGGCTAATAATTATGACTTTAACTGTATATGCTCTTTCTGTACTTACAGGAAAAAATATAGAGGATAAGACATTTCAGCAAAGCAAATCTGCAACCTCCATCTCTGTCCTAAGCTATAAAAAAAGCTCTTCTTCTGGGATCCACATGCACGCAGTGACCTCCCAAATCTGTAATTATCAAATTCAAAAAAGCAGCAACACACAATCACACAACACAAACTCACTTTGCTGACATATTTAAAGCACCAGCTTCTAAAAAAAAAAAAGCAAAGTTATTATGGGATTTGGGATATAATCATCCGTGCAATGCACAGAGATCTCTTCATGCCTCCAGTTGTGGGTGACTGGCATCCAGATGTTGGATTTGGTAAATGACACTTTTAGCGTTTTTTTTTTTTCCGTCGTTAATCTGTGGCTCCGCCCACAACGACACGCTGCAGACGGAGCAAACTGAGCTTAATGAGCCTAATGGGCGGCTTCATAAACCACAACACATGTGCACTTTTAATCTCACACACACATATGGCTGAGCAGAGCATTGTTTCGACATTTAACCATCAGAGAGACTAAAAGAAGCCAGAAAACACGTGTCTGTTTGTTAGAAATAAAACAGCAAGGAAGCCTTCCGGATACACAAACAAAATTGACATTTTCCAAAAGATGCAAAGCTTATCGGGACGCAGCGCATGTTTACTGGGGGCAGGTATGATAGCGGCAGATGTTTGCGTGCCACCCAAAAACATGAATTGGGGAGTGTGAGCCATAAATTCATTCAGTTTCAGCAGATGGATATCAGGCAGATTGGTATGTTGGGCTCTGACTCCAACACAAGACACGGCGCAGTAATAACAACAAGAGCGGAGAGAATGTGGATCAGGGCCATTAATCTAACCTGATCGCACTACTGTTACAAAGGTAATGGTTCAAAGGCGGCGGTAATCTTGTACAAGGCTTATCTGGATAATACACATGGATCTGAATTGTCACATTTTGATAATGTGTATTAGAGTCCACTACTACTCTTGATAGCCTGCAGTATAATGTATTTATATCATTATTAGTAACTGGTGGTTTGGTGTTTGGTATTATGATGTACATTAATACAAGTATTATTATTTTTTTATTATTATATTGTTTCAATTATATCAAGTATTACAGAAAAATGTTTTTTTATTACAAACTAATTAATTGCAGAATATATACTACAATTTGAATATATTTTTTAAATGTAACACTCTACTAGAAGCTATAAACATATTTTACTTGACTATTTTGTACAAAATAATTATAACATATATTAATAAATAAAATATGTAATTATAATATAACTATTTAATTAATAGTATTTATATGCAATATTCTTACATAATACATTAGTTATATAATATAGTAAAATATTATATATTATAGTTATATATTATAGTAAACAGTTATACATTTATACATATAAATACACACACAATGTATTACATTTATTATATTTATTAAATATAAAACATTAATCAAATTAAATATTTAATTATATTATATTTTATTTATATGCAATATGAATACATAATTTTTTATTAAAACAAATTACTGTTGCAAATATACCAAATAATTTCACAAATTTCTATTATTAAAATGTAAAAATTAATGTAATATTAATATTTTAGCTGTACGAGTGTCCATCTCAATCATGTGTGTGTGTGTGTGTGTGTGTGTGTGTGTAAACTGATGGCGAGAGCTTGGAAAGCAACCGACCCACCAAGATCACACAAACAGGACATCCTGCATATGCACTCTCAAAATAAATGGACACAGAAAAAAACAACAACAACAATGATCTCGGAACTGCCAGGCAAACACTTACGCAATTGCAAACACACAGCCTGACTTGAGTTTTGGCATGTCATTTGTTTTCGCACTGGCGTGACCTTTATCATTCACAGACATCAAATGCCAGGCCTCCTCAACAGACTCACAAGACGAAGAAGAAAGACTGCCGTATGTCAGGGAAACTCAGGCACACAAATACAAAAACACGGCCTTATCAGGAACAACTGGGATACTTTAGTCCCCGTCCCAGTCTGGCCCTTAAAAAGATAGTTCACCCAAAATCAAATGGAAATGTACTCACCATTTACTTATCCACCATTTACTTAAGTGATTCAAAACTTTTATTCTGTCAACAAAACACTACTTTTTTTGGAAATAAGCTTATTTTACACCTCCACAAGAGTTAAACAGTTGAGTTTTACCATTTTTGAACATATTCAGACAATCTCCAGGTCTGACGGGAGCATTTTTAGCTTAGCTTAGCATAGACCATTGAATCGTATTAGACCATTAGCCTCTTTCTTTAAAAAAAAAAAAAAAAAGGAAAAAGTCTTTTGATAATTTTCATATTTATAGCTTGACTATTTTTGAACACATTCAGATGATCTCTGGGTCTGGCGGGAGTACTTTTAGCTTAGCTTAGCATAGATCATTGAATCGTATTAGACCATTAGCCTCTCGCTTAAATTTTTTTTTAAAGAGTTTCAATCATTTTCATTTTCTATCGGTCTTAGTACACAGTGAACTACAGAAGAGTCAAGCTTTAAAAAGGAAAATTATCGAAACTCTATAATTCTTTTTGAGCGAGATGCTAATGGTCTAATTCTAATCAATAATTGATGCTAAGCTAAGCTAAAAGTGTTCCCGCCAGACCTGGAGATCATCTGAATGAATTCAGAAATGGTAAAAGTCAACAAGTCTCTAGGAGAGTTGTAAAATTATCCTATTTCCAAAAAAAAAAAGGTGGAGTTTTCCTTTTAAAGTGATAGTTCACCCAAAAATTTCAATGTGCTCACCATTTACTCCAAATCTTATTCTGTTAAACACAAAGGAAGATATTTTGAAGAATATCAGAAACCGGTAGCTATTGACATTCATAGTAGAAAAAAAATATACTATGGAAGTCAGTGGCTAACAGTGGCTCCAACATTTTTTTAAGTATCTTCTTTTGTGTTGAGCAGAAAAAAGAAACTCAAACAGGTTGGAACAAGTGGATGACAGTATTTTCATTCTGTGAACTATCGCTTTAAGGAACGTTGAAATCCCTGCGGACATTTTTTATCTTTTTAAGTTAAGACAACTCATTTCAGTCGCTGTCTATATTTCCCTCTCCAATTCCGCCCAGAGGGAAACTCCATGGCTCAGAGGTCGCTCTTATCAAAGTTCTCCGTTATTCTTCATTTAAGTAACTTTTTCTCCACAAATCCTCAGGAGAAATAAAACTAGAGATAATTGAGCTATAAAATGAATGTCGATAGCATAGCTCAGATAACATTAACATGGTGCAATCTAATGAGAAAAGCTGAAATATCGGGCTTTTCATTTCGCGTATTGACAAATCCGAGCATATAGGCATCTTATGAAAAACAACTTGGGTATTGAAGAAATATTGCCGCTTCATTTTGTACATTGACAAATCCGAGCACAGGCCTCTTATGAAAAATAACTGAGGTATTGAAGAAATATTCCAGCTTCAAAAATTAATTTTAGGTCATCCCTCGGCTTCTTTACAATAAGAACAAAAGTCAAGGTTTCAGTGAAGCGCTTACTCATGAAAGTGAATGAAGGTAATTAAGAAAAATGTGAATCCTGTGATATGATAAAAGCTATTCGATTCATTATTCTCTTTCTGATTATGTTTTTAGACTTCGGTCATGGCCACAATGTTGTAATGTTTGTATTTTATTCACAATAGAACATGTTAACATCCATATTGACAGAGAAAATATTTCATTGTTCACAAATGCACCAGCTTTCAGTTCTACTTAAACATTATAGCAAAAGAATTGTTCTGGATGTCCCCATTTTCTGTTATGAAGTAAATATGAAGCTGTTCTATTGAAAGAGAAGGTATTTTAAAACATTAAATAGGCATAAAAGCATAATAACCTTAAAAAATTATGATTGTGGCATAAAATTGGCACAGTTTGTGCATAAAGTGCATAAAGAATGTCTAATACATTTAATTCTGCACACATCACACTGTTATATTTGCATTATAATGCATTATATTCACACAATTTCTGTTGATCTTGAATGAATGCAAAAGCCAATCAGAAGCATATATGTAAATTTGTAGCTTATATATATTGTGTTCTGTTAATGAAGCACTACCATGTTATAACTTAATTCTATATATGTACAGTTTATATACAATTTGTTATTAGTAACAGTTTATATTATTCTGATTGACTGAGGTCATTGGTTCAATTGAAGTAACTTTAATACAAAGAGAAATGTTTTATTCATAAAACATGCTACTACTACTAATAATAATGATAATAATAAAATGTTATTTTTATATAGCGCCTTTAAAAGTAGCATCTCAAGGCACTTTTACAGACATATAAAATGTGCAGCAGTAAAAGATACATACAAGATACAAACAAATGCAATAATAAAAATAATTAAAAACACATAAAATAATAATAATAATAATAAAATAATAATAATAATGATGAATCTAATAATTAAATAAAAGCTACTCTTAAAAAGTAAGTTTGAAGTGGTGATTTAATGCTAGCATAACATCCCTGCTGTTTACATCTCACGGCTGTGCTATTGAAAGAAAAAGGATTTAAATGTTTGCGAATTGGCAACTTTCATTTCTGCTTAACTGTAAAAGCCTCACTTCAGTTTAAAGAAAAAAAGAGGAGTTAGTTTTGTGGTAATCAACTTCATACCCCATATGCTCTCAATTGATTTTAAGACGTACTGGAAATAAAATACTCCTTTAAAAAGATTTCAGCTGTATTTGTTCTTATGGATGCGTATAACTTTACATAGAAAAGGTTAGTACACTGTAAAAAAAAAAAGCAAGGTTCCACACAATTCATTCATGTTGTCCCAACACAAATTGATTAAGTTCACTTAACAGATTTAAGTGGATTGAACATAAAACAATTGAACAATCTCAACAATCTTGTGTTGTTTCAGCTCATTTTAATTAGGTAGTTTAAACAAGCAGCAAAATAATTTGTTTTGAGTGTAAGTGATTTATTTAATTGCAACAAAATCAAAAAGTGTACATTTTGACAGCTTTACCTTTTTGTCATCTCACTTCTGACTTCTCACTTAACATTTACAAACTGGCACCATGCTTCATTTAGTTAAAAGGAGAAATGTGTTGATCAACATATGCTGCAAATTCTGTGAGCTTAACTTGTACTAAACCCAGAATATTGCTCAGGTGTATTTTGTCTGCTCTCATCATAAAAACACTGGAGCTTGACATGAATTTCGTCACTCCCAGGCCCTTTCTGACTTCTAATGTGTGTCTGTGTGTGTCTTGTCCTGTGCCAGTGTGTTTTCAGGGTATGTTTGCAGGCTAGAGTGCATAATCAGGTCAAATGCAGGGGGAGGAAAGGAGAAAAGAGCATGGGCACCCATATACACACACACACAGACTTTTCAGAAAAGGAAACTGAAACACCTGTCAAGCCGAAGTGGAGCATAAGGGAGATGTAGTATTGTTCATAAACATGAGGGATGCACAGATGTGTTAAGAAACAGCTGCTCGTACCACCATGCAAAGAAAACACCCATACATCCCGACAGACCATGGGATGCCATTGCATATCAGCAGTGCTTTGAAAACATTTATTTACGGCAGAAAACTGCAGGTGAATAGGGTAAAATAAGGGTATTGACTAACACTCCATAATATTGATTACATTCAACTTGCAAACATTTTTTTTATTATTATTATTATTATTATTATTATTATTATGGTCACACTTTACAACAAGGTTGCATTAGTTAATGTATGAACAACTTTATTTTCATTAACTAATGTTGACTAACATGAACAAATACTGTAATAAATGTATTGTTCATTGTTTGTTCATGTTAGTAAATGTATTAACTAATACAACCTTATTGTAAAGTGTTACCATTATTATATATTATATATGTTGTTTGATTTGTAAAGCACTTTAATCAACATTTGTTGTTTTTAAATGTGCTATATAAGTTTTCTAAAATAAGGATGTTTAAACGTTCACATTAGACATTATTATTAGGCAATATGAACACTGGAGGAAGTCAAAATTTACATACTAGTCAAAGGTTTTTACAGAGGGGATTTGGGGAATCTCTTTTTAGTTCAGAAAATACTGGGAACAACCAAAAGTAAAATTTTGTAGATTGTACATGGCATATTGTGTATGAATACATCCCTATATATGAATATAGATCTGAATTGTAATTGAAATGTAATGAAATGTACAAACACACACTTAAAAATGTATTTTGGATGTTTTTTTTCACATAAAACTCTTAAAAATACTCCCTTAAAAAGATTTAGATTGCATATGTTTTGTTGTGAACGTCCTCATTCTGTTTAAAATGTAAATGTGTGTATAACATTACACTGAAAAGGTTAGTAAGCTGTTTATTTACAATAAAATCAAAATTGCCGTCTCATTGTCGTCTTCATTTACACAAAAAAATGTTTGCTGCTTGTTTAATCTACTTATTTAAAACACGTTGAAACAACACAATTCTTGAGGTCTTCTGGGGACAACCTAATTTTTTTATGTTCAATCCACTTAAATTTGTAAAAACGATTAAGTTAAATTAATGGAGATGTGTTGGACAACATGAAGGAATTGTGTGGAATCCAGCATTTTTTTACAGTGTAGTTTGAATAAGGCATCATGTTTTTTTTTCTCATGGTGATTTACATATGCTGCAAATTCTTTTTGTGATTTACAATAAAATCACAAATATGTACACTTTGACACCTTTTTTGTCATCTCATGGCTGTGCGACTGATAGAAATGCTACTGTTAACTTTTCATTTGCACCATTTACTTGGAATTAGGAATTATTTTTTTCCTCAAAAACGCCCAAAATCTCACAATTGACTTTGAGTGCCCCGCTGTTGCCTGCGGTATCTCACCTTAAATCAGTAAAACACAAGAGGCTATTGGTTGCATGTCACGGCCTGTGCTTTTTGATGTCGGGGCAACATCTGGATGAGTATGTATGAACTCATTTCTCCATCTCGTCTCAACAGAAGCTGCAGATGATTTGGGCATTCCAGCGAACTGCTGAGAAGCTTCACATGCCGGTGACGCTGATGACTCACCACTTCCAGAGACATTCCTTCATGCCGGTGGCCACAGCAGTCGCTCACCGCTGCTCTGCTACACTGCGTTCATTGTGCTTATCTGGATCTTCCATCCGCAGCACATGGGAAAGCCCGGAACATGCTACATGCTTTGGTTAAACCGGTGAGCAAGACCATGGAAAAGTCATTATGACACATCCTGCATCATATATCAGTACAATTTCCAGATGGGTTGTGTCTGCAATGTATGTGGAGATTTGGTGAATTTTTTAGATAGATAGATAGATAGATAGATAGATAGATAGATAGATAGATAG
>CAIGQV010019029.1:11675974-11705621 GCA_903798115.1 Danio jaintianensis | reverse complement strand
ATAGATAGATAGATAGATAGATAGATAGATAGATAGATAGATAGATACTTTTAGAAATAAATGGACAAAGGGAAGGACAGACAGACAAAGATGCTGGGTTCCACAGAATCAATCACAGTGGATTGAACATAAAGCAATTAAGTTGTCCAAAAAAACTCAAGAATTGCGTTTCTCTAAAGAAATGTGGGTTATTTCAACCCAATATGGGTGTAATAGGGACTAACCCAACTGCTGGGTTCATTGATTTAATTAATATGAACAAATTTAACCCAATGTTTGGGTTAGTCCATATTTTACCCAACTTGAGTTTAAATAACCCAGCATTTCTTAGAGATAGATAGATAGATAGATAGATAGATAGATAGATAGATAGATAGATAGATAGATGTCTACAAAGGGAAGGACAAATAGACGATTGATTGATTGATTGATTGATTGATTGATTGATTGATTGATTGATTGATTGATTGATTGACAAGAACTAATGTGCCACTGTACATTCAGCGATATAGTCTCCTCGATTATCGAACCACTTTACTACTCCACTTCTCGCTTTCTCTTCAGTTCGCCAGCAGTATAAACAGCAGTGCTGAACAGAAGCAGCAGGGTGACTGTATGTCAGCTGTGTGTCAGTATTGATGTATGGCTGTTTGAACAGCGTGTCAGCAGCTCTTTGATTCAGTACAGTGGCTCTACTGTACCGGCCACCGGAGACAATGACCATCCCTTCCAAAAACACGAGCTCGAACAGCACACCAGGGCTCCAGCCTTTGTGTGTTTCCACGATCAGAGCCGGAGATTAAAAATACATAAAACCCCGAACGGCGTTATTGACAGGCAACAGAGAGCCGGAGCTTTTGATGCTGAAATCAGTACATCATTCACTCCCGCTCCTGATCGATTCCCTTCTTCAAACAGCTCATTGATTATTAATGGCATTCTTCCACACTAAATCAACCATGTCAGCGAGCATCTCGAGACTTTAAGAATAAAACCAGAAGTCCTACCTGGTTGGAACATACTTTGGAAATAGAAGATGACCAGAATAAAAGATCCTAAACAAGTGGCCAGCACCATCCGGCAGATCCTACTCATCCTCATGAGGTCCAGTATGGTTTGTTTCATGGCTGGGCACGGAGGGACGGAGGGAGGGAGGCTGCCGAGCCCCGTTCAGCGTGTCTGTGTGTTTATGCTGATGCTCTCTCTCTCTCTCTCTCGCGCGCTGCTGCCGCCCGCGTCCGTGTCTCAAAGATCTGCGCGCTGCTCCCTCGAGTGCACTACTTCCTCCGCACACTAGACTACAGCGCAGATGCCCCGCCCCCTCGCGCCGCGCGCTCAATGAACGCCCCCACACTGGAAAAGTGCTTTCATCCATAACAGCATCTTTATTTTCAGTTTTTTCTTGGTTTCAATCTTACATTTAGACTTTTAGCAGACGCTTTTATTTCAACGTGAGGACAAATTAAGCAAATCATCACAGTAGCAGTATTGACCTTATGCTGCAATACGGAAATACGCGCTTATAAGAATATTTGTGATTGTTTTTGAACTTCCGATTCGGTTGTCTATGGGAGAAATGACTAGGAATAAGTGCTCTAAAAACAAGTGTGTTCATGACTATACATAAAAAGTAGAATATTATCATAAGAAAATATCAGTTTGCAACATCAAGCAGCATAACGAGCTGTTAAAACCAATGGAAGTGAATGAGACCTAAAGTCTGGTTCCAATGGTGGTGCCCATATAAACGTGAATAAGGTCAATATAAATGCTGTAACTTGATGAGTCAATGAATTGTAACTTTATTTTCTTTATCATTGACTGAATTCAAGAATGTTAGGAGTATTTTAAGTTAATAAAACCCATTAACTGTCATAGTCATCGTTTTTCAGTATTGTTTTCAGCATCAAAGTGTAAGAAAAACAAATAGTCCCGTATGCTATTAATACTCGCTCTAAATTTATTGAATGTAACGTTTCAGTGTCCTGATCTCCATCAGACAATCAGTTTTTTACTTTTATGTATTTATTTATACATTTATTTATCTATTTTTAGTCTAAACGTGAACATATCTTGACAAACTATGTATAATATTCATATATCACCTAATTTCCAACACCACATGTTGGGGTAGCAGTTAGCTCTGGCATTAAATTCAAGGTATTATTCAGTGGTTTGATATTTTCCAGGACAAATTATGATCTAGTAACATCTCAAGTTATTTACTGCCTCTAAATGTGATGGCTATGATTAAAAAAAAAGTACCTTAATAGGTTAATTAGGTTAACATTCAAGTTTAATTAGGCAAGTCACAACAGTGGTTTGATCTGTAGCCAATCTAAGGGCTACAAATATTATTCCTAATAATACTGACCTTATATTCCAGCCAAACTAAAAGAAAGAAGACTTACAGGAAATACTGAGAACATTTCCTTTCTCCATTAAAAAGCAATTGGGAAATGTTTGAAAAGAAATTCACAGCTTATATGTTTGCCTTCAACTGTATATAAATATGTGATCATAATCTATTTGTTGTATTTGGTTTCTCATAAATGAAGTGGCACGAAGGCTCAGTGGTTAGCACTGTCGCTTCACAGCAAGAAGGTCACTGGTGGTTTGAGTCCCAGCTGGACCAGTTGGCATTTCTGTGTGGAGTTTGCATGTTCTCCTCGTGTTCGCGTAAGGTTTCCTCTGGGTGCTCCGGTTTTCCCCACAGTACAAAGACATGCGCTATAGCTGAATTGGATGAACTAAATTGGCCGCAGTGCATGAGTGTGTGTGAATGAGAGAGTGTATGAGTGTTGCCTAGTACTGGGTTGCGGCTGGAAAGGCATCCCCTGCGTAAAACATATGCTGGAATAGTTGGCGGTTCATTCCGCTGTGGTGACCTCTGATAAATAAGGGACTAAGCCGAAGGAAAATGAATGAATGAATAAATGGAGTAGGATTGGCATCAATGATATCAATTTCTGCTGTACAGTAACCAACTGAACTTATTGTGCTGTCATAAACGTGAAATACTATAATTATTTACGAGAACAAGATGCAGTGCGATATATACTGGCTGAGTCTGTGGTCAGATTGGTGGAAATCACTGCGACGTGCTGGTAAATAATGCAGAAGTTGGAAAGACAAGAAAAAGCCTGATAAATGTTTGCCAGCAGAGATTATTTACGTTATTAAAAATCATTTTCATTGCAGATGAGATGCCTAAATCAACATACTGCACAGATGGTAAATAAACCTGCGAAGAAAAAACCAACAAAGCTAATTGAATTGAACCTGCTTATACACACCAGTTTGCACACACACAGCCTTTGGCAAACAGTGTTCAGTCGATGTCCCCCTGTGGTGAAGCATGCACACAACACAAAGCCAATCACAATGGCAGAACCGACTTGGGAGATTTAAAGAGGGAACTAATCAATGCTAAAGCCTAATAGAATGTTAATTATTTATTAATGCGATCCCCGCATGCATATAGTTGTCTCTACATAATCTTTCGAAGTTACTCGGGGTGAGTGCGGAAGAGTTTGTGCCCAAATCTAAATTGAAAATTAAGTCTTAATTTACATGGATAGAAACCGTCACAACATTTCCTCCTCAATAAGCTGCCGCTAATATAATTACAGCATTCACGGTCCACAGCGTATGGTGCTGAGTGAAGCAGAAAACCTTTCAAATTCATGAGTGATTTTGCATTCTGGACCTGCTGATTAGAGACACTTTCTGAGGTGTCCATTCCCAAGAGGAAGCACTCAGGGAATTAGGCCAGAATTACAAGGTCATGGTCTTGATGTCCTCTGGGCCCCTGTGAAGGAAAGACAAGGGAGTTTTTACTGTACAGCAAGAAATTAAAGTATGGAAACTCCTATAAATGCTGTTATTTGTGGCCAGCCTGTGACCGTAAGTGGAACTTCTGTGCCAGTTTAGACTTGAAATGTGCAGCTAGAACTGGTGAATATTGGAAACTGTGTATTTCTGACTTTGAGTAATTAGTTAAAGCTGTTACTGGACGCGCTAATGAGGAAATTACAGTGCCCGTTAAATGCATCACATAACTCTTTTGCTCTCAGGTCAGTGATGAGCATGTCAGGGTTTTGTAATTAGAATTGGATATTTCAGAGCTGGCAATGTTCAATGTTCAAACTGGTACTTTTTTAGGAAATGTTGGCCTCTTGCTAGGCTACACACATCAGCAGTCAGAAATACGTCAACTATACAGCAGGAAGGAATTAAGACCACTTGAAAATTCTCTGGTTTATAATAAATTTTGTGTTTGAGTAAAACGTTTTTTTCCCCCAAAATTGCAACAAATGAAAACATGTTTTTCTGACCAATTGGCATTTCTAAGGTGAACAAATCTCTGTTTCTAGCCCTAAATGACAGTTTATTTCTTTGAAAATTGCAACAAATATGATCAGACCGTTACAGAATGAAAGAAATATAAATAAAAAAAATTCAAACCCATAATGAATCCAGTGAATCCAGATAAATAGAATTCTGGTATATCTTAATTTATTCCAATTAAAACTATAGATATTTTGAATAAATAAATAAATTTTGTGTTTGAGTAAAACGTTTTTTCCCCCTCTCAATAACAAGAAATGAAAGCATTTGTTTTTCTGACCAATTGGCATTTCTGAGGGGGAAAATAAAACTGTTTCTAGCCCTAAATGACAGTTTATTGCCTGTGTGTTTTAAACTGACTTTTTAATTAATTGGTTTTTATTGTTTTAATTCTTACCTGTCCAGGGACTGCAGGTGGAAAATAGCAATCCTGATACAACCTGGCACAATGCATCTTTCCTTTTTGAGGTTAATGTAATTTTTGTGCATGTCCCTGTTAAATAAATCAAATTCAAATTCAAATTATTCCTTTGAAAATTGCAACAAATATGATCAGACCGTTATAGAATGGAAGAAATATTAACATTTTCCTCAAAGCCATAATAAATCCAGTGAATCTAGATAAACTGAATTCTGGTATATCTTAATTTATTCCATTTATAGCTGTAGACATTTTTAATAAATAAATAAATACATACATACATTTTTTGTTTGAGTAAAATGTTTTTCCCCTCAATAACAAGAAATGAAAACACATGTTTCTCTGACCAATTGGCATTTCTGTATGGAGGACGAAACCTGCAAAAACAATAAATAAATATGCAAATATATAATTTTTTTATATAAAATTCCACAAATTCCTGCATAAATAAACATATAAATAATTTATAGTGCGGGCAGGTAAATAATTAAATAAATTAAAGAGGGTGTCTGTCAATCATCAGAAGGTGGTCTTTATGCCATCATTGGTTGATCGTTTTTTTTGACTGGCTTCTGATGATTGACAGACACATTAGCATGTTGAGCTGAGGGAAAGTAAATACGGAACTACGTTCAAGAATGAATAAACGTTTGAAAGGGCCCCAACATTGGTGTCATTTGTTTAATTATTTACCTGCCCGCACTGTTAATTATTTATATATTTATTTATGCAGGAATTTGTGGATTTTTATATACATTCATTTATTTATTCGCATATTTATTTAGTTATTATTTTATTTATGCAGGGATTTTTGGCTTTATTTACTCATTTATTTACATATTTGCGTATTTATTTATTTATTTATTGTTTTTGCAGGTTTCGTCCTCCATTTTCCGAGGGGGAAATAAATCAGTTTCTTGAAAAGACTTGAAAATTTCAACAAATATGATCAGACCTTTACAGAATGAATAGAAATATTAGCATTTTCCTCAAACCCATAATAAATCCAGTGAATCCAGATACACTGAATTCTGGTATATCTTAATTCCTTCCATTTATAGATATAGATATTTTGGTTAAAATAAATAAATCAATATTTTGAGTAAAACGATTTCCCCCTGAATAACAAGAAACGAAAACATGTGTTTTTCTGACCAACTGGTATTTTATATGATATTAGATATTTTGGTTAAAATAAATAAGTAAATAAGCACCAGTAATCTTTACCTGAGACGTGCAAAGGGAAAGGAATCCGAAATAAGAGGAAGTAAAAAGGATGTATGGGCATGCTTTCATTCACCTATTTACATAAAATCAATTTATATGGTAATTACCAGTATATAGGCCTATATGTAATGAGCATGGATGTAATCATGCCATCAAACCTAATGAAAGGAACATAATGAGAAAAGAGCGCCTTTAAGATTAAAGCGGGGGAAAGGTTTGCAAAAAAACATTAACACAAAAATAGGTGATACGCAAATGAACTTGAGTTTTAATCCAGCGCGCCCCCTGGTGACCTACTTCCGCGCGTGCACAAGCGCGAGCACAAACGGTCTCGCGCAGCTCCATTTCCGTCCAATCAAGTTGCAGCGCGAGCGAGAGTCAGGTTTGTATTTGTCGCTCCGGTCAAATCATTCGCTTCAGATAATTCTAGCGTTTAGCAGATAGAAATGGCCTTTACCGGCAGGTTTTACAGGTGTTACCGGGCCGAAAGAGCCATTAAATAAAGGAATTGATGAAAGGAAAGCTGTTGGAGCATGGGTAACGTTAGGGGATTATTTGAGTGGAGAGATGGAGGCTACATGTACGCGAGGCCCCGATGAGGGATTTTACAACATTTTACAAAAACATCAGCCTTATTTGTTAAAGAAGACAGCTGTAGTTTCGTTAAAGCATCTAAAGTGTACACAAATGAGCTGTTTCCCTCTTGTTAAATGTGGGTAATTAGTTAGCTTGAGCTGGCGTGATGCTAACCCGCTAGCTTGACTATCATAACAAAGGCAGCCAGAGATGCACACAGATAATTATGTAACCATACAGTAATGGCGTATAATACATATTTATTTTATCCTATATATTTGTAAATATCCTTCGTAAATAGTGGAAATATATACACTTGCATTTATCTATGTAATGATTAGCGTGTCATATCTATGCTCAATATTATTGTCGTTCATTGTATTATTATGAATATTCATATTATAGCTGGTTAGAAGTGTATATATATTTGAATTAATGTATAAATATCGACTCGTATGTGTTTTGTTGTTATTATTATAATTTGTATTTAGGATTGTTTGATTTTTTTCAAATCATACTCTTAAAAAGTTATTTTGTTGTCTTGGGCTATTAGCATGCATTTCTTATAGATACAAAAAGAAGCTGTATGTGTGTTTATATTTTCAAATAAAAGTCCTGTCTGTGCTTTCAGATGGACGGAGACAGCAGCACCACAGATACCACTCAGTTAGGAATAACTGGAGAGTATATGGCCGGAGGGACATATGTCTTAGCCCAGGAAGGTAAGGAAATGAAGTCAATATAAATCATTCCAACATCTAAACAAACCAAAAACAGGACAGAATTATTCACATAGTTGTGGTGTTGCTCATTAAACTTCAAAACAATCAAGTACTGTACAATAAGCACGTTTAGCCTAGCATACAGCATTGTTTGGTTCCATCACAAAGTGAACCATGGCTAAATGTATAATTTTCCTTAATGGACTGGACTAAACAAGCTAAAAGAGCAGAACTAGAAGTGTGAACAACACCACTTAGGAAAACATTTTTTATTATTGTAAGATAAGAAGCTGCATTTTGTTGTATATTATGTATTTGTTTTATCTGCAGATGATGGGGATGAAAGTTTTAACGACCATGATGATGGAAATGGCAGCAAAGACTTCTTCAGAGAGCAAGACATTTACCTTCCCATCGCTAATGTCGCCCGCATTATGAAGAATGCCGTCCCACAAACTGGAAAGGTATTTGCTCTTTTTTTTTTTTTTTTTTTTTTTTTTTATATGTGTGTGTTTTGTGAATTCACCTACAGTCTTGGAAAACCTGTAAATGTTATTTTAAAAATGTATTGCATGGAAAACTGTTTATTTTCAAATTAAATTAATGCTTTCTTTTCTCTTTTCGATCACAGATCGCGAAGGATGCGAAAGAGTGTGTGCAGGAGTGTGTGAGCGAGTTCATCAGCTTCATCACATCCGAGGCCAGCGAAAGATGCCACCAGGAGAAACGCAAGACCATAAACGGAGAGGACATCCTGTTCGCCATGTCCACCCTGGGTTTCGACATGTACGTGGAGCCGCTTAAACTCTACCTTCAGAAGTTCAGAGAGGTATTATTCCTTCTATTTCATACACACCAGTTCAAAGTGCCCCAGTTGTGCTATTATTCCTGATTTTGTTTTTGGATGTCAACTATAATAGTTCATCCATCCATCTGAGGTCAAAAACACTTTAATGCCGATAGCCTCATGGGCAGTATGCTAACATGTGGAGCATCCCATATTTGAGTTCCAGCTTGCAGACCTTTCCTGATCTCATCTTCACTATCTCTTTCCAACTTCACTTCCTGTCTTATCATAATAAAGGCAAAAGAAACGCAAAGAAAATCTTACAGCAACAATTATTTTCTTGAAATACTCATAGCATCATCTATTTTCTCAGTGCCTGAAACAGTTTGTTTAAGCGTAAGGTCACTATAAGAAACTTTCGAGAGCCTACTCTGCTCTGATTGGTCAGATGGCACAGCCTTTTGTGATTGGCCAATGGCTTACAACTCAGCAACTAAACACACATTAAAATTGGAATTACTTACAAACTCTTTCGTGTTGTTTGGAATCGATTCTTTCATTTGGTAAACAATACTTTTATTTTATCTGCACTTTGATCTATATCAACCATTACAGGCAAAATAATAATAATAATAACATTCAAAAATGCTCAAAAGGGGGACTTTAATCATTTAAAATGAATAATTCCATATCATAATCCAAACAATTAATGCTCCATCTGTACTAAGAATTATAGTGAACGTGTCTTTGAGAGAGAAGGTTTGCCTGCACTTATGAAACAATATTGCAGAATTTCTTACCTCCGTATGTCATTGTATTTTTAGTGCACACGTTTTTAGAAGTGAAGTAACATTTTCTTGTTTCCAAGGCAATGAAGGGCGAGAAAGGCATCACTCCGGTTGCTGTCGGCGAAGGCCTTGGAGAAGATCTTACAGAAGAGACTTTCAGTAAGTGCAAACTCTTCCATGAATAAAGCTTCAGACATAACATGAGAGACTTTATCCAAACCTTTTAGCAGGTTTGTACCAAAAAATATGATGTAATTGAAACAAAAAGCGCTGTTTGCATTGTGATTTTTAATAATTCCGTTTTAAAGGGTGTTCTATTATGAATTAATATTAAGTGTTTGATTCTTTTTAACTTGCAGCCGGTCAGTTGCCTGCGGGACTGATCACTGCAGATGGCCAGCAACAGAATGTGATGGTGTACACCACTTCATACCAGCAGGTTAGCATCAAAACCTCATATTTACTTGTGGATTTCTGGAAAAATATCAGACAGAGTGAAACATTTACTCACTTTTTCTACTTTTGTAGATCCCTGGAGTTCAGCAGATACAATTCTCATGACCGGAGCACAGGCCTGACTGTATCTAGTGGCCTGTCCAGCATTAAGACAGACTTTATCTCTTGCCTTGCAAAGTTTTCAGGTCAGTGCTGGAAGACCAACAAGATGCCTGGTTACCAGAGCAGGAACAAAAAGTGCCTGTTGCCAGGAAGATGATTTGATCTTAAGTGATGTCTTGTACTTCATTCAGTATTACATTTAGGCCAGTTTGTTTCGCTTGGTCTGCTTTGTACAGGCTACACCAAATTATGTTGGTTTTTTGTGGGGAGGGATTCATTGTATTTAATAGTTTTTAAAGTTTGGAATCGGGCAATAGGAGCACGAAAAAAGGCCATATTGACGTTTTACAGTCCTACAATTAAGGTAATTCTCATTTGATCTTAATTAACTTCATCAACTGATATTGTTATGCTGATTCTTTAAATAAAAATGTGATGTCTTTGAAGATTGTGTCTTTTAAAACCATGAATAATCAGACCAAATGAATTGCAGCAGGTTGGTTACAACAGTGAATTTTATTGTAGTACCTTTTTAGTATGTTTTAGCCTACACAAAAAGACCATCATGGGAAAGTGTAGTAAACTGAAATGTTGTGGAACAACTGTAAACATAAATGGTGAATTAAATGGGATACGTACAGTACACAGCTTTACAAGGAAGATTCTGATATCTGAGTATGTTTAGAAATGTTGCAGAGAGCACAATCTGTGGCATTAATACTCCTGTAGTTTTCTAGATAATTGGCATGCTAATGGAACACAATACAGAATAATCTTTGATGCATTAGTAATTATGGAAACAGGGTATTAAAAAGCCCCCAGTGGACAGATCATCTTAATTGCATAGGGTAAATAATAAAGTAGACATATTACCATGTATAATTGATGAATGCATTGGATATTTAACCCAGCTTGCTGAATGTATATTTTTATGGCCAAGTTGTCCTCTCAAACTTGCTGTAATTATTACATATAGAGATAAGGCACAGGAATGTTAAGCTATCAAAGTCAGTTAGAACTCTAAATGACATTAAAAAAACAACAACAAAACAGAAATGCATAGACCTCTGGTGGAGCTCTTTTGGTATAAACTACTGAAAATTATGCTCTTCCTAAAAATAAACAAGGCTATTTTAAGCAGTGTATAACATTGATTTTCAAGATAGAGGGAAGTAGCTCATTTTCCACTAAGGCGTGATCCAATTTTTGGACCTACAACGCAATAAAAATATATATTTATGAACTCAATATATAAAAAAGTCTTAAAGTAAAATGTGCATTTTACAGTGATGATGACCCATTTGACTGGCACTCAATCTGCTTCACTCAAAAGCTAATGCTTGCAGTATAAACAATACCATGACATTGTAAAAAACAAGTAAGAAAAACACAATGGGCTGAAACTATTTCCAGTCATCAAAGTGGTTCAATTAAAATGTCAAAAGTCTTTATGGAATAAAAGCTGAGGGTCCTGGAGGTTTGGCATCAGGGGTGAGTTCATCTGCAGGTGGTGTCAGGCTCTGCTGCTGAACTACTAGAGTCTGTCTGTGTCACTGACGGCTTCAGTTTACTCGCATCTGCAGGACGACACATTCAGATGTTAGGAATCACTTTTGATATTACATTTCAGTGTAAATTAAGCGGACACAAAAAGTACAACTATCAGTTCTGTTGCAAAGATTTTTGATATTTGGAAACACAGAGAAGGGGATTTTTCTTTTCTGCAAAGTTAAGAATCTTAAATAATTCCACAATTTTGTTTCACAATTAATTTTGCATAGCACCTTGTGTGCAAACATTTTATATAACATAAAACATTTACAAGTGAAGCACTTGATTATGGGACTTGATGAGCACACAGTTATTTATTCTGTGAAAGTGTTTCCATTATAGTTTATGTACATATCTTATTATCATCCAACTCAACTGAGCAGTTTGTTTTAATGCATATTTTTTTTTATTGATTCACATCTTGGCATTTCCATCCAGCATTTTTTTTTACTTCAATATCCTAAAATAACATTTCAACAAAGCTATTAAACAGCACAACTTAGGTCTTGAATTTTCCTTTGTTCATGTATAGCTACCCAATCTGGCCATTAACACCCATACAATCACCAACAATCCATCTCAATAAATTTTTTTATTAGAAATAGCATTTAATTACTTTCCTTACAGCAACATTTGCTTAAAGGTTCTCCATTTATTTACTGCTGAGGATACTGACCTGATCTATATTCTTTATTATTAAATGATTATTATTGTAGACTGAAGTAATTGACAGCTATGTTTTGCTCTATTCTTGGTTATAGGGTTTGTGAATGGATATATTTGAAAATTAATAAAACAAATATTATTATTGTATTATTAAATGTATTAAATTTGAATAAATTTTTTGATAGGGCAAGTGAAGATCTTTTTTTAACTGGGATATTCCAAAAAATAGCATTTAGCCCTGTATAATCTAAAATTTCATTCATAATGGTCTTAAAAATGTCTTAAATTTAACTTAAACTTAAACCCTGTGAGCACCAAAGCATCATTTCAGAATTATTTTTGAAGGATCAATCCTCAAGGGCTAAACATTCAGCTTGAAATCACACAGGATCTTTGCTTAGCTAATAACCATCAAAAGAGCCATAAGGTAAGCTGACTCAAGTATTTCTTGATTATTCAAAGTCTGATTGCTTTATATGTAGATTAAAGGTTAAAATGTAGAAAGGTAATAAATGTAGAAAACTCTTTACTCTCTCTTTTTGTCATTTTTGAAACGGATTTAATTAATTTACAATCACCAGCCACTTTTAGGTACACCTGTTTATCAGCTAATCAGCCAATCAGATCAACCATGAGAAGTTAGAATGGGGATGAAAGGTAATTAATTATGGCCGTTCTGAAAGCCAACTATCAAGGTGTACCTAATAATATGGAGGTGAGCGTATATGTCTGCTTGGTGATTCTACAGGAAATGCATAAACATCAGAAAGACATGGCGATTGATGAAGCTTTAGAATCTCCTGCGCACCTTGCAGCCAGCGTATCTGAGTAGCCGGACCGTAGCCTTGGTCATTCTTGGCAGCGATTCTAAAGACGATGGCAGGCCGTGCAGAGCAGTCAATGTGTGCATTGCTCAGCTGGGCTTCAGTGACCGTGCATGAAGTTTTGGTCCCCCGGTAGATTCGGATGAAGGCCAGTTCACCTGGACGCTCCACCATGCTGTTCCCTCGACTCTTCCTCACAGCCAGATACATCGAATACTCCATGATCTTCCCGGACACAGAGGTCGGAGGCTCCCAGCTGATGTGCACAGAGTCAGTATCCTGAAATCATGCATAGGGCAAAATAGCAAATTTACTTGTGCAATTTTTTTTACGTAACATAAAACATTGGCAAAATAAGCACTGAGAATAAAAAGTCATGTGAATTTTTTTTTTTTTGAGGCGCATACAGGAATTTATTAGGTAAATGTGTTTTTATCATAGTTTATGTGCATGTCTATATTTCTATCATAGTTTTTGTGCATGTCTTATTATCAGATAAAAATGTATCTAACTCAATTGAGCTTTTTATGTGCGTATCAGCATTTCCATGAGCATTTTTTTTACTGCAATATCCTAAACTGTGACCTTGGACCACAAAACCATTCTTAAATTGCACAGGTATGTTTTTGGCAATGGCCATAAATAAATGTAATGGGTCAAAATGTTTGATTTTTCTTTCTAAAAACATTAGAATATTAAGTAAAGATCATGTTCCATGAAGATATTTTGTACATTTCCTACAGTAAATATATCAAAACTTAATTTTGAACAGGGGCGATGCTCAATAATTTACAGTAAAAACTATAAATAAGCCAGAGTTAGCCACAAGGGTTAATTATCATCTTTTGCCCCTGCCAGATAAAAAAAAAAAAAAGGCAACCTTAAATCAAAAACACATTATTACACATATGATATCAGTAAAATTGCATACAACAAAAAATTAAAAACAAAATTACAATTTCATTAAAAAAAAAAACATTACACATGATTACAAACTTGATTCACTTTTAGCCATTTCTTTAACTTATATTTAAATGCTGAGTAACTTGTAATACCCCTTAATTAGTAGTATGCATTGCTAAGAACTTAATTTGGACAACATTAAAAGCAATTTTCCCAGTGTCAGATTCCACACTTTCAAATAGTTGTCTCAGCCAAATATTATCCTATCCTAACAAACCACACAGTAGGGCTGCACGATATTGAAAAGAATCAGACATTGTGATATTTTGTTTTTCTGCGATATATATTGCGATATACTTTCTTATACTTGGAAATAATTTTTGGTCGCACTTTATTTTAAGGTTAAGTTCTCGCCCTTGGCAAACCATTTAGACATTTGCTTCAGTAAACCCCTAATTTGCTCCTTATTAATAGTTATTAAGGTACTTTAAGTATTTAGGAGTAGGATTAGGGATGTAGAATAAGATCATACAGAATATGTAGTTTATAAACACAAATAAGCAGCCAATATCTCAACAACATGCATGCTAATAAGCATCTTGTTGATAGTGAGAATTGGTCCCTGAAGTGTTACTAATTTTGATTGATTGAGATGATTTTATAGGGGAGTGAATCATGCATAACGTATAATAAACAAACTACAAGCGTAGATAAATGCAACAAAGCAAAGACAAAAGTGAATTAAACAGTGCATGCATTATGGTTTTGTGTACGTAAATGTAAAAGTTACACTGCAAAGTCAACTCAACATTGCATATCTATGCAATGTGACTACTGCGGATGCACACATTGCGATATCGATGCTGAAACGACATATATAGTGCAGCCGTACCACACAGCATATTTGTTCAGCTTTCAGAAGATGTAAAGATCTCTTATGACAGGTTTTGTGATCCAGGGTCACAAATGTGTATAAAAACATAACTAATGTCCTTAAATGCGAGATGTTTGCATTACTGAGCAGAGAATGATTATACCTTAGTGATTTTGACAGCAGATGGTGCGCCAGGAAATCCAGGCTGGCAGGTTTTGAACTCACTGATGGGACTGAAGTCTCCCAGACCACAGCTGTTCAGTCCGGCCACCCTGAACCGGTATGTGATTCCTGAGTCCAACTCCTGCTTCTCGCAACCCGTAAAACTTTGAGGACCCGGCAACTTCCACTGTCGTGCAGAAAAAAAACGGTGATGTAAAACCCACTGATGTAAAACTGCTGGAATGCATTTCACAAATGTGCAGTCTCTGCAGACAAACCTCAGTGTCAGATGATGCGTATTGAGCAGACAGCACTGATGCCATGTCACCACTCTCAGAAGGCAGGAAGTAGTGTGTAACCTCGCAGAACAGTGTCTTAAACACACCCACATCAAACCAGTCCTTTGTGGTCTCAGGCTGTGAGGGGAACACAGGAAATGTGTTAGTATTTTTTTAGCTGCTTTAAATGTGTTTAAAACCACTTAACACCCTACCTGCTTGGATGGTTCCGGAGAAATGTCTCGTTCTAAGAATATAAACAGTGAGACAAGAAAAGTTAGTAGCATCTCTCCCAACATGCAGATTTAATAGATTGTCAGGTTACTAGAATAAAGCATTGTGTGCAAAAGACTTCAGCAACTTATGTCTATTTCATGGCAAGATCAATATACATTAAAACATGACATAAGAACAACTTCATATATCAATAAGAGATGATACACAAACAAATATACAAACAGAAATACATAAATAAAATGTATATTAAAAGGTAAATATGATTTTTCCATTCAATATTTGATAAATAACTTAAAATTCTTCCTGGTAATAAATATATAGAGTGTATAAAAACGCTTGATACCTGTTGGTTGGATGTCCCCATCCTCGCCTTTTTCTTTCTGCCTCAAAAGGCTTTCCTGAAATGAATAATTTCCTCTTAGATGATAATGTCATAGATAAATAGATAGATAGATAGATAGATAGATAGATAGATAGATAGATAGATAGATAGATAGATAGATAGATAGATAGATCTGACCTGCGATGAAGAGTCTTTCTCTCTTTTAATTTTGACATCTGCACTTTGCTTGGAGTCTAGACAGATGACAGGAAAAATAAAATCAATAAAATTTAAATAATAACATTGTTTACATTTATTTCCATTACAATATATATATATATATAAAATAAATATATATATAAAAAATAAATATAAATAAATATATATGTATGGTTTCTTACACTATTTCCAAAATTTAAATTAAAACACTTGCCAATCATTCTTTCATTACAGCCAATTAGCTTTTTTGAGCATGTAAAATGTGGGTGACATACGTTTATATTTTATTATTTATAATACATAAATGTACATTATAATATAAATGCAAGCTTTATATACAAGTAAAAATATTTAAAACAAATAGTTTATAAAAAATAATCTATGCAAATTGTACATTCAAGTAATACAGTAAACATAAAATAAATAGCATGTTAAAAGGGTTAAGATGCATTAAAAAAAAGGGTAATAGTTTTAATAATGTATGTAATAGTAATACTTAATATTAATGTAATAGTAATAAAACTATTTTCAACTAGTAGATTGTGTAGAACACAAATCGACTGAATTTGCAATAATAATTTAGAACTTCCCATCATACATTGAAGTAATGCAGCACACATTAAATAATATGTTGAAGTGGTTAAAAAGCATGAAAAAAAAAAAATTAACTATTAAACTATGAATTTTTTTAAAATTAGTAGATTATGTAAATATTGGTCTACAAATCGACTGAATTTGCAATCATAATTCAGAACATCCCATCATACCAAGTGTGCAATTAGTAATACCTTTCTGTGCAGATTCCCTTCTGTCTCCTGGCTCTGGTGGAGGAGTCGGTGCCGTCTGTGGTTCAGCTGAAGTGGAATGATGAGATGTGACTGGCTGCAACTGAAGCAGATAACACTCAGCTGCTAGCAGGGGCCGCCAGGCGACGTGCAGCATGCTGATGGTGGACTTCACAAGAAACACCGCGCCAGGGGTGGAGGGCCGCTCAGTTTCCAAGTACCACAAGTCTTTGCAGCACACCTGATAGTTATTGTACTTTTTGTATCCGTCTCGGCCACTCCAGACACATAATCGAGTGCCGACTGTTACCGCGCAGTGCCCGGCGCGTGCTTTCGGCCAGTCCGCATTGCTTTCATCCTGTTCAACCAATCCCTGCTGGTGCTCTTCAGGTGTCAGGTTATGCCATGTCAGCGTGTCTACAGTAAGCAAGCCATAGCAAGAGAAAAATTTGTTATTGAAGCTGGATTATGTAGTTGCATTAACAACACAGTGTTCTTTGTCGTACCAAAGTTTAGCATGGAAAGAGAGTTGGTGCAGATCCACTTGACTCCATCAGCAGCGAGTGCCTCTTCTTCCTCTCCAATCGGAACCCAGCCTCCGAACACATATAACCTATGATGAAGAACCAAGAAGTGGGAGGTAAAATAAAGGGAAAAATTGGCACATAAGATGCACATAAATTAATTTAATTATGCACACACTTAAATGTGGAAACACAGTTTTGAACATTGTGACTTTGTGACTATACTCTGATTGCTGCAAAATTATGACAAATGTTGTGTGTTTGTATTAGAATCAGGATTAATGAGAGAACTTAATATGCGCATCATATATAAACATCATATGCAATTCATTAAACAAAACACTTCTGTTATTGTGACTTCTGTTTTCCCAGTGGTGAATTAAAGTCTTGCAATTCAGATTTTTTGCAAAAATTGTTGTGATTTTGCATCTATAATTATCTAGATCACAGGTGTCAAACTCAGTTCCTGGGGGGCCACAGCTCTGCACAGTTTAGTTCCAACCCTACTTACACACACCTGATCAAACTAATTGAGTCCTTCAGTTATATTTGAAACCTACAGGTAAGTGTGTTGAAGCAGGGCTGGAACTACACTGTGCAGAGCTGCAGCCCTCCAGGATCTGAGTTTGACACCTGCGATCTAGATAATATACATCTACAAAAATATATATAAAATATAACAGCAAAACCTTTATGATGTCTAATGAGAAATAAGTCCCAAAAAGAACTAAATAAAGACTAAATAGGTCGATATAATCTATATCAAACTTATAATATCACAATATGGATCATATACTGCTTAGAAACACATTTAATTCCCATTTAATGACATTTAAATGTTTTGGGTTACCGGGAAATGCAGAAATTATTATTTTTCTGGTTTAATATGGCAGTTAAAAACTCTATTTGAGTACCGTCCTTCAACAACATGACCGGAAGTGTTTAACAATTAGGCTAGTCGGCAGAAAGTAGGCAGTTTTATGTCATGTGACCATTTACACTACGAAACCAATCCAGCTGAATGCATTTTTGACTACCCTCATAAGTGGATGAACATAAAAATACTTCAGACCCCATTTACACTGGTATCCAATGACGAAACATCTTAACACCATGTGTAAACAAAAAAGTAATATATATTTTTTTGACATTACTTGTTTCCAATCACATTGGAGGTGTGCAGACTTCTGGGTAGTGGCAGTTGACCTCTGGTTGGAGGCAATGACCAAGTCATAGTCTCTGAAATAAATAAAACATCAGTGTGAAGTAAATTAATATATAATAAAAAGTATATTCCGGTTTATGAATCTGAAATGCCTTACCAATGTCTAACTGCCACAAATCATTCAGTCTGTCTCCACACATGCCTCCAAAGATGTACAGCTTCGGCGAACTGCCACCTTTTCCACAATACACCACAGAACTATGAGACTCCCTTGCTGATGGGCCTCCACCTTTAGTTTCAGGAATGTTCCAGCCTTTAACACCGGATTGGGCCTGCAGGTCCAGCTCATAGAAGTCATCCAGATACCTGCATAATGCCACAAAAGTACACCATCCATGTAAGTGTTCATCTGTTGTTGAGTTTGACATAGGGCTGTGCAATATGACGAGATATATATATATTGTATGGACTAAATAAAATGTCTATCGTTTCATATTATGCTCGTCTATCGTTTATTTTGTGGTGTGGTGTCACACAAAATACATTGATTACAGTATAATTTATGAGAGTAATATTACACACAATTACAAGGATGCAGACAGAAACAGAATAACTGCATTGTGAGAGTTTTAATCTTGCATGTTTACATTTTATTTAGAGATTGTTAAATCCTGAAAATGGAGAAAATGTTCATCCTGTCATTAATCAGTAGTGTTTGAAAAGTGTTTCTTAATATTTGTTTTATATTTCTGTATTTTGAATCAAAAATTTGCCCTGAAGTTGTTAATAAAGTGATACTTTAATAAAGTGAAATATTGATTAAATTGACAGAAATGGTACTATATTGTGATATTTATCGTTATTAGGATATGAGACGACTTATATCATGATATTAGATTTTTGTCATATCGCCCAGCCCTAGTTTGACATGATGTTTGCATATATAAATGCTCACCGTGGTATATTTCCGTTTGGGTCCTCACTGTCATTGGCCATTCCTCCAAAAAGGTAACACTTATTAGCGTGAAGAGTGAAGCTGTGGCCAATTCGTGGGCACGGAAGCGATCCGTTTTTTGGAGGACGGGGCTTTAGTTTCTTCCACAGCCATCGACTGGCCTAAAACAAGAGATATTAATTCAGGACCCTCCTATATAACAACCATAAACTCTTAGTGCTTTAATTTTGGTATCAAATAAATGTTATTTCATCACCTGCAGTTCGTAGAGACTGTTGGTGTACTGGCCAAACTCAACCATCCCTCCAAACACCAATATCCGTGTGCCTTCACAAACAAAGCCATGAGCGGCACAGCCAGGTGGGATATCCCCTCGCACTGCTGGCAGGAACCACTGCTTGGTCACTGATCAATTAAAATATTTGTATTAATAAATTGCATTATATAATGCTTATGTAAAATCAATACTATTATATGAATATAAAAATCTAAGTTAAAGCATGTTTAACTATTTTAATGCACATTAATCATTTCAAATAAATATAAACATTTCCAACAATTTGTGTGTGTGTGTGTGTATATATATATATATTACCAAAGACTGTAAGGGAAAGGGACTCATTCATTCCAGTGAACTACATGTACTCTGAAGTCACGCCTCCAAATGCGAATATGCATAACTTATTTTGTTTTATAAACAATGCATGCACTCTGTTGGGTAGTGCGAATGCAGTTGTTGTCTATCTAGTGCCCTACCTGAGTTATAAACGTGCAGATCGGTTGCTATTCCCTCGTTTCCACCTCCAAACACAACCAGCAGCTCTCGGATGGCCACGGCCCGGTGCCCGTGCCTCGCCCTCGGAACAGGTCCAGCGTAGGACCGAACTCTTTTCCATAGGGGATCCTTATTAATCATAATGGGCTATCGGTATTTTTTCATATAGGTTTGTGTATGCACAATTGCATTGCATTAAAAGAGTACAGCATGCAAACAGTTCGAATCACTTCCCCGTGCCAAAAAAAATCGCCTGTGATTGGCCTGACGGAGGTCATGTGATCAGAACGCGGCGCACTTTCGACCAATCAGAGACGTATGTGATTCTTAAGCCCCTCCCCTTTCTTACGGATTCAGTAGATAAGCCCCCGAGGGGCTTTTTTTGTTTTGTTTTTTTAAAAGCTAGTAGTTCTATTGAAATAAAATAATTAATAAACAGTTTAATCCTTTAAATAAATTATGTAGGCCATGGGGCTTTCAAAAAAGGTTCGGGACCCACATGAGTAATGTAATGTAATAAAAATGTAATTAAACAGTAATACAAAAATATGATTATACGATTTGAATAAACTATACAAAAGTAATTAAAGTAAATTCAGACCACTGGAGGTCCATAACATCTTAAAGATTGACAACCCCTGCTGTAGACTGTGAAAGAAAATTAATACAATTTAAATAATCCACTTGCATCATAAAAGATTCCATTCTTTTCTTCCTACATTTGTGTCCCTTCATTTATGTATTTATTTTTACCATGATTTAAAGATGACACCCACCATACTGTAATTAAATGTAAGTTTTAATTAAAATTAGCGTATTTAAAATATAGGTATATTTCAGGCATATTCAAAACAAATGTTTTAAATAGAATCATGTGATTAAAATGAAACATTTATTTTTGATCACATATATTTTGTACATGTTTTTAATATGCTTTTTTATCAAAGTTGTAATATCTCAGCCGACACCTAGAGGTCAGCAAAGGTCTATAAGGATTTCTGAATTTCTGAAGCATAGCAAATGAGGAATGCTTTTGCAGACATACCATAAACGCTAGACGTTATGGGTCATTATTAATTTAGACACAGCCAGATACGCTCAAAAAACAATATATTCTTCAATGAAACCCAAATACTTTTTTGCCTGAGGAAAATCTGACTGTGACATTCAGAGGTATATTGTCTGAGTGAAAGTATTAGGTTGTTTTTATGTGCAAGTTTGTCGGTTTTAAACGAGGGAAAAGATTTCCTTTGAGACATGTTTATACAGGAACACATGTCACGCTTTTAAAGCGGCGTTTTACATTTAAATGGCATTTACTTGGTGGTAAATCCAAGTTTGTAGCACAAATAGATTCACTGTTTACTTCGCTTGTTATTCAAACACGCTAAAGTTATTTACACGACTGGTGACTCGGAAGTCTTGCACGTTCAAATTCTAGCTAAATAATTAGCGACAGTAATTTACGAAAATTAACAATGATTTTACAACAAATAAGATTTAAACTCGGTCCTGGAGGGCCAGTGTCCTGAAGAGTTTAGCTCCAACCCTAATCAAACACACCTGAACCAGCTAATCAAGCTCTTACTAGATATACTACAAACTTCCTGGCAGTTGTGTTGTGTTGAAGCAAGTTGGAGCTAAACTCTCCAGGACACCGGCCCTCCATGACCGAGTTTGGACACCCCTGGTATAAATTATGGTAGCTTACCCCTAAATGACCATGGTTTTTTTACGTTAATTAGCTTATGGTAGCCCTATACGTAGTAAAAATTAGGTTATACAAATGGAAACCAGTACGACAAAATCCTTTACTACACATTTACTATATTTACTATTATTTATTGTAGCCTACTAAAATCATATTTATTTTTTGTAAGACTGTAGGCTACATGAGTGTAGAAACGTGAATAACAGCGTTGTGAGAAAGTTGTAATCTTGATAATACTATCTTTACGTTTTTAGAGATTATTTTTAATCTTATGTATTTTACATTTCTACATTTTTAATCCAAAATTTGCACAAAAACTGAGAAATATGATCAGATATGTATGAGTACATTTCTGCGTGTGTACTTTGCAATGTGAAAGAGAAATAGTCCTTTACATGTGGTCAATATATATAGATTGAATTTACAGAAATAGTAGTATATCGTCATGTGTATTGTTATTAGGATATGGGATGACTTATATCATGATATGAGATTTTTTGTCATGTTGTTTGCATTTAAAAATACTAAAATAAAATAGGGGCGACGCGGTGGCGCAGTGGGTAGCACGTTCGCCTCACAGCAAGAAGGTCGCTGGTTCGAGCCTCGGCTGGGTCAGTTGGCGTTTCTGTGTGGAGTTTGCATGTTCTCCCCGTGTTCGCATGGGTTTCCTCCGGGTGCTCCGGTTTCCCCCACAAGTCCAAAGACATGCGGTATAGGTGAATTGGGTAAGCTAAAATTGTCCGTAGTGTATGTGTGTGAATGAGTGTGTATGAATGTTTCCCAGTGATGGGTTGCAGCTGGAAGGGCATCCGCTGCATAAAACATATGCTGGATAAGTTGGCGGTTCATCCCGCTGTGGCGACCCCAGATTAATAAAGGGACTAAGCCGAAAAGAAAATGAATGAATGAATGAAAAATAAAATAGCCTACTAAAATCATGTTTGATTTTTGTAAGAGTGTAGGCTACATTCAGAGTTAAGCAAACATCTAGGCTACTGTATGCTAAGTTGGAAGGGACTGTGATAAATTATGGTTTGGCTTTCGTGATTGGAAAACTGCTTCATGCTGTGTCTGTATGAAAAATGAAATTGAAAAGGAACAATGGATTGCTGTTGTAATTAGCCATCTGACAGCTATTCTCCAAAGTGATGACAACTTACACTTCCTGCACTGATTTCAGAGAGAAAAACATAACAACCTCTGTCAGTTTTTTTTCGTAGTAATTCCTTGTTGTTTTGAATGACATGGAGCTACAGACGTTTATTTGAATATATGAGGTATGCGCATATATATATATATATAAATATAGTAAACGTGTAGTAACCATTTTTTAATTCTTTGTATTTTTTTTATTGATTTTGTCTATGACTTTTGTTTTTAGTTTTTGTGAAGCACATTGGGTTGTTTTTAATTGTGCTATATAAATAAACTGTCATTGACATTGTCATTATGAAGAAAGTATGTCAATTCTATGTGAATAATATAAAAATCTTATGCTTTTTTTTTTCTATGTGTGTTACATACAATGTGCAGCAGATGAGGAATGGAGGATTATACCCAGATTTACTTCCGGATAAACACAGAGATTGGGAGTCTCTGGAAAAGTAAACAAGGCAATGCTCATTTAATAGTATTAGAAAGATGATGTCATGTGCGAGGGGTTGCCGGGAAGAGAATGGAGCGAGGGATGCCGGATGAAATTTTGCTTAGACAAGCAGAATTCCTGCCGCTGGAAAGTTTGTTGCCACTCCAATAATATGTCATTTTTATAGTAGGAGGTTACTTTTAAAAGTAATGTATTGCAATCTTGCGTTACTTCATGAAAGAGTAACTAAATATGTTACTTGGTCAGTTTATAAGGAAAGTAATGCATTACGTTTTTTGGAAACGTTTAAAAATGCAGTAAAGTCATTAAAAATGCAATAAAGACGATTAATACATATTTTAATTATTATATTTTTATTCTTAATATAACATGAGTAGCACACTGAGACGATCGCTGTATTGAACACTTAATGTTTTTACTAAAAAAAACTTCTTCAAGTGTATTACATGTATGAGGAGAACTAGAGCGCCCTCTAGCCTTACAACATCTAGTGCATACAGTACATATTCCTCCTCATCACTTAGTATGATTGTACTTCAGTTACAATAGTCTTACATTACACTGTAACAACTTTTTTTTTTCTTTCTTTGTTAAACATATGACATATCAACATACAATTATACACCTTCACAATATAACAACTTTAGCAAAACTAAGAATCTAGAATCCCTACGTCTATACTAGAACTCTTCAATGAATCAATGTTATACACAAATATGGTGTGTGTGCTAAAAGAAAACAGTTGCTGAAAATGAAAGTATAGTATAAATATAGCCATATCAGCCTAGAAAATAGCAACTAGCAACTAGTTTCTGTCAGTACAATGTAACTAGAGAAGAGTCAAGAAAATTAACAAAACTTTTTGGTCATTTTTGAGCAAGATGCTAATGGTCTAATCCGATTCAATGATTTATGGTAAGCTAAGATAAAAATGCTATCACCAGACCCAGAGATTGGCTGAATGGATAAAAAAAATGGTAAATCTCAATTGTTTAACTTTTGGGGAGTTGTAAAATAAGCATCTTAAAAAAATGTTTCTTTAATCCCGAATTCATTCAACAAACGGGCAGGAATCCATCAGTCAGTAAATGGAAAAACTCAGACATTTTCTTGAAGATTAAAAAGTACTGTGTTACTTTACCAGTTACTTAAAAAAAGTAATCTGATTACATGGCTCGCGTTACTTGTAATACATCTATCTCCAGTGGGGCAGTTAATGTGGGGCAGTCGTGGCCTGGTGGTTAGAGTGTTGGACTCGTGATCCGAAGGTTGCTGGTTCGATACTCGGTACCAGCGGGAATTGGGGGTGGGGGGAGTGAATGACCAGCACTCTCCACCACCCTCAATACCACGACTGAGGTGAGTCCCTTGAGCAAGGCACCGTTCCCCCCAACTGCTCCCCGGGCGCCGCAGCATGGCTGCCCACTGCTCTGGGTGTGTGTTCACTAACTGTGTGTGTGCACTTGGATGGGTTAAATGCAGAGCACAAATTCCAAGTATGGGACACCATACTTGGCCACACTACACTACACTTCACTTCACTTCACTACACTTCACTTCACTACACTTCACTTCACTTCACTTCATCCAACACTGGTAGGCACTGAATTGTAACATACAGGGGTGCCGCTGGCCGGTTCGGGCCCTATGACAGAAACATTTTGGTGAGCCCTCTAATTGAAGAGTGGGGAGGGCGGAGGGGATGGGTTTCGTGGGCAAAAGTGAAGAAATGGTGTCGCAGACGAAATATTAGGCTCCCTAATAGTAACTCCTGGGGGCCTCTAAAGTACGTGGGCCCTTAGAATCATTCTAACCCCCCCACCCCCAGCGACGCCCCTGGTATCATATATATTTTTTAAATGAACAATTGGGTGGCCATATTGTGTCTTAAATGCCTTTTGCTCAAAAACAGACACTTTAACTTGAAAATATAGTTGTGCTATGGCTGAGTTGTTGCTTTTCTTGAGAAATAATGAGGGCAAACATGCTGAGTGGGTGAGATATGGAGATATGCGGAGAAGATGATGCAGACAGCTGGAGAGGAAGGCATTAGGAGGCATGTAGGAGAATTATGGACACATAGAGGTTGTTTTCATCATTCAGACACAGGAGGACTTCCAGTCATCTATTTTGGATGCTTCCACCATTAACTGTCCGCAAACTAAACTTCCTGTCTCAAACAATGCACTCACTTTCCTTCCTGGCAACCAATTTAACATATTGTTTAAGTTTGAGCACAAGCTATAGATCAACAAAGAGTTCATCCAATCCGATTGTGTTAAAAACAAGTACAGTTCTGTGATATCCTTGAAACACTCGTTTAATGTTGGGTTGAAGTCTATGGGACAATTGTTTCCCACTGTGAAATTTAGTTTATTTTTATCCCTTGAAGGATGATCTGAGATGCTTAGAGGAAGAAATAATGAAGAATGTTGGAAGAACAGCCATTGATGTTCATAGTATTTTTTCCCAACATTCTTCAGAATATCTCATTTTGTGTTCAACAAAAGAAAGAAATACTTAAATGTTTAGAACCACTTAAGTGTGAGTAAATGATGAGGAAAATGATGATGAAGCACTAAATGGGAGTAAAAATTCATGTTCGTAAAATGACACTTTCATTCATTTATTTTCTTTCTGCTTAGTCCCTTATTTATCAGGGGTCACCACATCGGAATGAACCGCCAACTATTCCAGCATATGTTTTACACAGGGGATACCCTTCCAGCCGCAACCCAGTACTGGGAAACACCCATACACTCTCATTCATACACGCACTCATACACTACGGCCAGTTTAGTTCATCCAATTCACCTATAGCGCATGTCTTTGGACTGTGGGGGGAACCGGAGCACCTGGAGGAAACCCACGCCAACACGGGGAGAACATGCAAACTCCACACAGAAATGCCAACTGGTCCAGACGGGACTTGAACCAGCAACCTTCTTGCTGTGAGGTGACAGTGCTAACCACTGAGCCACCGCACCGCCCAAAACTACACTTTTGTTAATTCATTTATTTATCAATTCTAGCAAGGAATAAAAACTTGATATAGTTGAGTGATAATGCAATTTTTAGCTCATAATTAGTGTTTTGAGTGTCTTGGTGTATATAATTTACATGAATTGAACTTCATCTCAGGCGGAGCGGTGGCGCAGTGGGTAGCGCTGTCGCCTCACAGCAAGAAGGTCGCTGATTCGAGCCTTGGCTGGGTCAGTTGGCGTTTCTGTGTGGAGTTTGCATGTTCTCCCCGTGTTCGCGTGGGTTTCCTCCGGGTGCTCCGGTTTCCCCCACAAGTCCAAAAACATGTGGTATAGGTGAATTGGGTAGGCTAAATTGTCTGTAGTGTATGTGTGTGAATGAGTGTGTGTGGATGTTTCCCAGTGATGGGTTGCAGCTGGAAGGGCATCCGCTGCGTAAAACATATGCTGGATAAGTTGGCGGTTCATTCCGCTGTGGCGACCCCGGATTAATAAAGGGACTAAGCCGAAAAGAAAATGAATGAATGAATGAATGAATGAATTTCATCTCTACGAGTGCTGAGAGTTGCTTCTAACATGCGTTTGAAAATGCAACATGTGCCAAACATCTCACCAAGTTTGTAATAAATGTGCTTCATAAATCTGTTAACAAAAAATAAACATTGAAAAAAAAAAAGTTTCCATCACAAAATAAAAGCTCTACATTTTGATAGTTAAAATAAAAAAAACAACATTATTTTTATAATTGTATTTTTTCTTTATAAAATAAGTTTTATGGTCTGTTAATTTTAGTTTTAGGCCTTTTTGTAAATGTTAGGCATGCACTAGAATTAATATGAAGAGAGAACGTTAAATTTTCTACTTCACCTGAACTTGTCTAACCTTTCTTTGCCTTTCAGGAGCATGTCAGGACACGGCAATTACTGCGAAACCCAATTACATCAAGGAACTGACAGCGCTGGAAACATCAGAGACTAATGTAAGTACACATGTTTGATGAAAAAGTGACACATTAATGAAATGCTCCATAATAAGACCGGTGGTGAAAAGTGACAGGAACATTTGAAAAAATATATATTTTAATTCTGGGATACCTCCTAAAATGATTATTTCAGTCAACGGTTCTTAAAAGAATCAGCTTTAGTAGTCTAAAAGAAACATTTTTGACTTTAAAGAACAATTCATGAGTTTTAAATGTTTTTTTAAATAAATTATTTTAAATAACCATAAATGTCAACAAGTGTTCTTTAAGATTGTGATTAAAACCCATGTCTGATCTACAACCTTTTGGATGTAATTCGGAAAAGAGCAGGCAAAGGAATTTATGAGGAACTAAGAGGGCATTTATTTGACAATTCATAGAAACCTAACTAAAAATGAAAACATTTTGCGGGCCTGAAACTGTGAACTTTTCAAAGTGGGCTTTAAAATTTAGGTTTTTGATATTGTTTTCATCTCTGGTTCAATAATAAAAACTGCAGTGTGCATGCATATTTTTACAGGTTCAGTTGATGCATGAGTACAGACAAAACTACAATGATTAAATACAATTTAATAAAACGTGATCACCTTGCTAGCCTGGCATATATAATAAAGGATTTTTGGTTTATACACTATAGACCATTTCAATGTGGTCATGTCTTTGGCCCATGAACACTTCCTGCTTGTTATCAAACTATTTCATAACTGTAACAAGAGGCAATTCAATCATAACCTAATGTTAAAACAACTATCATAACATTATTTACCTATATGTGGCTCTTTTTGGATTCTCAGAAGCTTTAGAAATTAAAAATGTAAAACAGGAAATACATTGGGACCATTGTTTTTGTTTACATCCCTCAAAATGGTCTATATGCACTAATTAAAAAAAGAATACAGGAAGAAGAAGGAAGTTAAAAGGAAGAAGTTTGAAGTTTTTAGTGCACTTTTTTTACAGTAGCAACATTTTTTTTACAAACTTAAATTTGCAGTATAAATTCTGTCTGCTTTTACAGCGACAGCCCGCATTAAAAAAAAAGATTGTGAGACAATAAATAAGACTTAATCACAATTTTAGATGGTAAATACTAATATGTACAGGTATTAACTGTTCATTTTCACTACTAACACTGTAAATGTGGGGGCGACATGGTGGCTCAGTGCTTAGCACTCTCTCCTCACAGCAAGAAGGTCGCTGGTTTGAGTCTGGTTTGATTTCTGTGTGGAGTTTGCATGTTCCACCCACAGTCCAAAGACATGCGCTGTAGGTGAATTGAATAGACTAAATTGACCGTAGTGTATGTTTGTGATAGGTGTGTATGGATGTTTCCCAATACTGGGTTGCGGCTGGAAGGGCATCCGCTGTGTAAAACATATGCTGGATATATATCCATAGCACTGGATATATGCTGGATACCCCTGATGAATAAAGGGACTAAGCTGAAGGAAAATTAATGAATGAATTTATAGTTCAGTGTACCATACCTGCTTTACTGGAACCTTCCGGCTCTGTGTTGTGTATTTAATGTCTTTTAAAGTCCACATGGCCCTCTCCATTATTAGATTTGCTTTCTAAAAAACCAAGAACCTTTCCTGTTTGACTCATTGACAAGGCAGGCTTTTCGTCCACGACGTTTAAGTTTAAGAGATGAGCCTGATATTACCTGTCAATTGGGTTACAATCCTATAATAAAACGCTGATTGCTTTCCAGTAGCGTTCGGATCTGAAGACCAAACCCGCATTATATGACAAGATCGTTTGAGACCTGGCTTAGCCTGAACGTACCTGTTGATAAGGCTGGGATTGGGAGATCGGAGCCACTGGGGTTTTCATTTTAGGCAGATAAGAGAAAGCTATGGGAGATGAGGAGAGTTTAAACGTAAAACCGCACTGAGATTGAAGCAGATGTAAAGGATCATGCTTTCACATGCAGAGCGCTGCGTTACGCCAGATTTTCTCACACTCACACTCCCAAAACACACCTAAAAATGACATCACATTTTATAGCAATGTCAAATCAAATAGTGTTTGGTTTAAGTAAATGTAGCATTGGCATGGATTTAATTTACATTCAGTCATTTAGAAGGTGTTTTTAATGTTAGTGTTACGCCAGATTTTCTCACACTCACACATTAGTGGCCCTGAAGTGGACACCCGAAACACACTTAAAATTGCATTTAAATGCAGTATCAAGTCAAGTAGTGTTTTAAGTAAATATAGTGTTAGCATAGATTTCATTTAGCCATTTAGAAGGTGTTTTTAATGTGTTTTTTAATGTTACGCCAGATATTTTACACTCACAGATTAGTGGGCCAAAAAGTGGACACCTGAAACACACTTAAAATGACATCCCATAAATAGCTATATCAAATCAGGTAGTGTTTGTTTTAAGTAAATGTAGTATGAGCATAGATTTAATTTACATTCAGCCATTTAGAAGGTGTTTTTAATATGTTTTTTAATGTTACGCCAGATTTTCTCACACTCACACATTAGTGGGCCTGAAGTGGACACCCGAAACACTTAAAATGACATCACATTTTATAGCAATATTAAATCAAGTAGTGTTTGTTTAAGTACATGTAGTATTAGCATAGATTTCATTTACATTTAGCCATTTAGAAGGTGTTTTATAATTTGTAATAAACATCATATTCAGAATCAGAATCAGAAAGAGCTTTATTGCCAGGTATGTTCA
>CAIGQV010019029.1:11644831-11675574 GCA_903798115.1 Danio jaintianensis | reverse complement strand
ATTTCAGCTGGAGAAATGCTGTTCTGTGGGGAAAAAAATCTGAATTGTGATATATGAACTCAGAAAAATTGGTCAAATTGGCGAACTTTTTATTTTTAGAATTTCAAAATTGTGAGTTTGTATATTTCAAAGAGTCAGAAGAATCTCAGATGAATATGTGTAAAGTTCAATAAACTTTAAGAAAAAGTTGCAATTCTATGAGAAAAAGTCATAGTTACTGTACCTCTTTTGTTTTTATCTTATGATAAAAACCACAAGTGAAGTCAGTTCTGAAAAAACAAAAAGCAATGTTCGCCTGCGGATGCCGCTTGCTGTGCTGTTGTGTTATGTAACGTAATGAAACTGATACATTAGCCGTTATTAAGTTATGCTGTGTAATTAAGCGCAAATGAGTCACTCTGTATAATATATCTGTGACTATGTAATAAGAGGTCGTTCTAGTTTTGCGTTACGCAACCGGGATTGCAGACACTCGTCACCACAGTGGAAAATTACTCCCACAGCTCACCAGGGCCGTGGAAATAACTTAATTAAGTTTATATTCCGTCCTTCTTTGATCTCGCTGCCATTGTTACTAACGTAATCTGGAGGAGACGTACCAATCAAACGTATTTTTGGGCCTGTGTATTATAATGATAACGGCTGATTTGATAACCGAACAAGTTTGTTTACTTGTTCTAACTCATGCACACACGCCCATGGATGGTTTGCGATGTTTATTTGCTCCTTTTGAGAAATTTGTATGTATTTACAAGTCTTTTAGACAACAAAAATTACAATTTTTCTTACAAATTACAAACACCAGACAAGCAGTTGTAGATTTGGATATTTTGCTCAAAGTTTGTTGCGAGCAACTTTATAACACTGAAATGTACACACACACACTCAACACTCTTTTACTCCCAAACCCTATAAAACAAACACATAACTTAATGCTATACTAATATACAGTAAACGCTACAGTGTTTTTGAACCATACTATGGTAAATACATGAATTAATTTTTTCTGGTAATTCTATAGTTGCTATGGTAACTCAAAAAATATAATAATATAAACAAATGACCCAGTAATGTAGTTTTCTACAAATATAGGGCATATTATATTACAATAATACACAGTTTACAGTCAACAAATATTTGCAGTTAGTTCAACCTATTTAAAATGAGCTAAATCAACACAATTCTTGAAGTTTTTTGGGGGCAACTTAATTGTTTTATGTTTAATCAACTTAAATTTGTAAAAACTAACAAGTTAACTTAATTCCTTCATGTTGTCATAACACAAATCGATTTTTTTGTGTAGAACCCAGCATTTTTTATTTACAGTGTACTAACTGTACTAACAACTCAAGTATACTACAGTATTTATTAAAGATTACCAGTTCACTACAGTATAGTATTCATTAACAAAGAGTTGAAAATACTAAAGTATAACACACTGTACTACAGTATGGTTCAAAAACACTATAGTATTTGCTATAAATTACTATAGTATTTTTAAGTAGAGCATCATGTTATCGTTGTAAACAAATAAGTCACAGACTTTAGTCATAAAGGCAGGTTCAACACGACATGTATACTGTAACATAAATGCATCATTTATAAGAATCAACACATTGTTTTCAGTAACAAAAAGCCATTTTCCATCTGTTTATGCAGTAGAATCACTTTCTTCTGCCATCTTGCATTAATTTGCCATGTTTAGTCAATCAGGCCCCCCTGTTTATTTTTTCACCAATTTCTATTTAACGGGAAGATTTTTTTCAACACATTTCTAAACATAATAGTTTTAATAACTCATTTCTAATAACTGAATTCTTTTATCTTTGCCATGATGACAGTACATCATATTTTACTAGATAAGTTTCAAGACACTAGTATTCAGCTTTAAGTGACATTTAAAGGGTTAACCGGGTTAATTAGGCAAGTCATTGTATAACAGTGGTTTGTTTTTTAGAGAATCTGAAAAAAATATTGCTTAAGGGGGCTAATAATATTGACCTTAAAATGGTTCCAAAAATTTTTTTAAACTGCTTTTATTCTAGCCGAAATAAAACAAATAAGACTTTCTCCAGAAGAAAAAATATTATAGGAAATACTGTGAAGAATTCCTTGCTCTGTGAAACATAATTTGCAAAATATTCACAGGAAGGCAAATATTTTTGACTTCAACTCTATACATTTATTTTAATGTCTTTTTTTTATTCATCCCACATGGCTCCTAGGACTCCATAGGCACGCTCTGACTTGATTTGCGCGAACAGTCAAAATGCAAACACTGACTGGATTTGCGGGAATAGTCTAGGCCTATCGACTGACTGGACTTCCGGGAGTTGCACGGCTCTTTCCAGGAGTCGAAGCCATCTTTGGCACGGACAGCAGTCAGTTTGGACAGGATTGTGTTCCTCCTGATGCTGCTGTCCGAGTCCTCTTTGTGCAGTGTGTTTTGGGGTTTGTTCCAGCAGGGGAAACAGCCTAAGAAGTCGTGGAGAAGGTGGCCACTGAACAGCATGTAGATCCACGGGTTACAGCAGCTGTTGAGGCTCGCCAGCAGGGCAGAAAGGGTCACCGCTGCATTTTCTGAATCTGAAAGCGACATAAATGAGGCATTTGTGGTTAAAGAAGTTGAGAGATTGCTCAAAGAAATTGCAGGGTGAACTTTAGTGTTACTAATGCACTTGCATAATGTATTACATCTTTTGTTATGATCAAGCAATAACACCTACTTGAATTGAAATCTGATTTAAAGGGATAGTTCACCCAAAAATAGAAAATTTATTGTTTTCTCACTCACACAAGTTTCTTTCTTTTGTCGAACACAAAAGAAGAGGTTTTGAAGAATGTTGAAAACTAAACATTGACATCCAAAAACAAAAACTATGGAAGTCAATGGTTACAGGTTTTCATTGTGCTTTAGAATATCTTCGTTCGTGTTCAACAGAAGAAAGAAACTTGTAAAGGGTAAGTAAATGATGACAGTATGACATTTTTGGATGAACTGTCCCTTTAACTCTTTATCAAATAATAGGATATTGATTTACATGTTATTTCAAGTATTTGATGAAAGATAAATTATTTCATACTATTGATAGATATGTCTTTTAAAGATGTGAATTTCTACAAAATATTAGGTTCGAGATAAGAAGATGCTTCAAGGAAAGCAATATTAGCTTTATGTAACGCACATTATGTAATGGTACAGCATAAACACTGATAATAATGAAAACAGTAATACAATACCCTTATATCCTGTAATCTCAAAGGAATGCTAATGGAATTTAAAAAAAGACTTTGAGTGGCTGATAAGATCTTCTTGGATCAAGTGAAATTCTGGAGAAAAAAAAAAATCTTATTCAATTCTTATAGGATTTTGGTTTGGTTTCATTAGGAGAGGTTCCCAGTTTTTTTCTTTAAAGCAGTTTCATTAGTTTTTCCCCATTGCACAAAAATTAACCATGGTTTTATTTTAGTAGTATTGTGTTTTAAGATATATACAAATACTATAGTCAAAGTTAAGTTAACATAGTTTTTGTTTTATCTGTGTGTGTGTGTGTGCGTGCGTGTGTGCGTGCGTGCGTGCGTGCGTGCGTGCGTGTGTGTGTGTGTGTGTGTGTCTTTGTGTGTCTATGTATGTAATCAACCCATGATTAATTTTCTTAAGGGTAGTAATCAAATAAACAACATGTATCAATTTTTTGGGGGGGAGTTGCTTGCTTAATATCATAATTGCTTTCATAATTTGCTTTAAACCCCGTATTATGGGCTTGAAAAGATCATTTCAATTTACGGAATTTTAAGCCCATTATCTGGTGTATTAAAATAGTGTCGTTGATGTTGACATAAACATATATATGTTTCAGCAACATTTCAAGTAACTACAAACGTCAGATTAGGATACTCAAGAGTACGTGAAATAAATGTTTATATGTTTGGAACGAACCTTTCGTGTCCTGAAATTTGAATAACAAAATCGACTCTTAAAAGTTGTAATTTTTAAGCGAAATATTGTTTAAATATTCGTGTTCATCTAATATGCGTAATACTGCGGGGAACCTACCATCCCAGGAGAAGTTTTCATCCCAGACTGACCACATTTGCACGGTGAAGAACGGAGCCCAGCACACAATGTACGCCAAAACAATCACGAATGTCATCTTGACCGTGCGCAGTTTGGCTCTGGAGATGATGGTGACGCTGCTGACGGACGCCTTTCCGATCATCCCGATCTTGGTGCTGTGCGCGGCGCCTCGCTTCGTCTTGCACCTTAAGTTCTTCCAGATGCTGTGGCAGATGAACCCGTAGCAGATCATGAGGATGACCACCGGGATGAGGAAGATGCCCACGGTGATCCAGGTGATGTAGGCTCGGATGCCCCACGGCTCGATGAAGTGTCCCCAGCAGTCATACACATCCGAGCCGTTCTGGATCTCGCTCAAGGAGAAGATGAAGTACTGAGGAGTGCTGAGCAGCAAGCTGCATAGCCAAGTGGAGCAGATCATGATGTACGCGCGCCGCGTGGGCTGCTGGAGGGTTTTCAGAGGGTGGCATATAGCGATGTAGCGGTCCAGTGTCATCATCACCATCATATAAGTGGACGCGAACATTCCCAAGACCTGGAGATGCTTGACAATCCGGCAAAGAAAGTCAGGTCCGTAAAACCTGTAGGTGATCTCCCAGCAGAGCTGTGGGAGAACCTGGAAGAAAGCCACCACTAGGTCCGCGAGGCTCAGGTGCTTGATGAACAGGTGCATGCGCGAGCTCTTCTTCTTGGTGTTGTGCATGGCCAGCAAAACGCACAGATTTCCGACGACCGCCACGAGGAAGGTGACGCTCAGGACCGTGATCTCCATTTTGGCCACGTCTTCGTTCCTCCCGAACGGGTCGGTGTTGTTGTTCGCCGTGATTTGGTTGGACGTGTTGCCCATGGTTGGGTTTGGAAACGAGCTGTGATTCTCATGCGTAAAGGCGCGAACGCGCGGTCAGGTATTCGGAGATGCGCGCGCTGCGCCGGGCTTCATTGCGCACGGAAAACTCGTGCGTAAAAGGCAGCCGATGAAGAGTCCTCAGTTAGAATGGACAGGACTGATGCATTATTGTTTCAGAGACACGGGTTGTGTTCGGGTCGTCCACATAAGTGTGTCTCAGTTGTGATGGTCTGACGCAAAAAGGTCAGGAAGATTGTCTGACAAGTGTTGACAAGCATTCCTTAAATCCAGCCCCCACTGAAGAGGCTGTAAAGCTCAAGAGCCGCCCCTTCCCTCTCCTCTACTGCACGCCCATGACCAGTAGGATAAATAGCATTACAAGTGGATGTAGGTACGAGCTGCACGCGCTCTTATTGGAACTATTTGTGCGCTAATAATGCATGAAAAAAATGCAGTTTTATTTAATGGCTACGACCTTTAGTGATTATTATTAGCTTTAAATGAAATAATAGATTGTTTTTAACTATTAAAATATTTTCCAGATATGAAAGTATTCAAATGACGAGTAATTAGTAACCCCATGGAATAACCTTTATTAAAAAGATCTTCAGGAAACCCCAAAATGATTTTTCAATACAAAAAACAACTTTTGGATGCTATATATTTTTAAGGGTGTTTGGCAGCACGCTCTTGTTTGCCTCTTGTTTATTTGCTACGTGATTGTTGGTAATGACAGAAGGAAAAAACATCATAAATTCACTAATTTGATCCAGTCATGTTGGAAATACAAATTCCATATCGCTGAAGGAAAATATATTGAGTTTGTGCCACACACTTAAGTCTTAATGGAGTGGTGTCATCTGGCAGTTTTACAGGCAGGCACTTGTACACTCTGATTTATACCAAGGTTAATGTGCGCAGGCAGAAAACAGGAGACATTTGGATCTAATATGGTCTTATTGGCATTACACGCACCCTGTGTTTATGAATAACTAGCCAGAAAACATTACATTACACAGACACCACACAGCGCAGTCCCTTTTTTCATTTTCTTCTTTTATATATATACAAACAGACTGCATACGTGAAAGTAAAATACTGTATAGATATTGTACTTTTTATAATGTATAAAAGAGTCTAAATTGATACGTAAAAATGAAAATGTTACTCAAGTATTTAGCTAAAAACATGCTTGAGTGAAAAGAGATAAAGGTACATCAAATTGTGCTCAGTTATTAAAAATAAAAGTAATATAGAAAAAATGAATAAAGAAGGTTTTTGTCATGATTTGGATGAAGGGGGAAATTAATCCAGTGCCAAAATATTAATCTTTTTTTTTTTAATTTAATCTATTTTATTTTTTATTTTTAGTTATCCAAAATAGCTGTGCATTCTTTTGAGCATTTATATCTTTATCATTTTATTTATTGTGATCATTTTTGGCTGTGGTAATTCGAACAGCATACATTTAGTATATGCAAAAAAAAGTTTATTTTATTCAACTTGTAATATTTCATCATTCATTCATTCATTCATTTTCTTTTCGGCTTAGTCCCTTTATTAATCTGGGGTCGCCACAGCGGAATGAACCGCCAACTTATCCAGCATATGTTTTACACAGCGGATGCCCTTCCAGCTGCAACCCATCACTGGGAAACATCCACACACACTCATTCACACACATACACTACGGACAATTTTAGCTTACCCAATTCACCTATACCACATGTTTTTGGACTTGTGGGGGAAACCGGAGCACCCGGAGGAAACCCACGCGAACACGGGGAGAACATGCAAACTCCACACAGAAACGCCAACTGACCCAGCCGAGGCTTGAACCAGCGACCTTCTTGCTGTGAGGCGAACGTGCTACCCACTGCGCCACTGTGACGCCATATATTTCATCATTGTTTCAATTCAAAAACCTGTATATTATTCATTACATTTCACTTGCGACCTTCAGTCTGTCAATGCTCACATCAAAACCCATCATTTTGAACCTTTTTTTGTATGTTTATTTATGTATGTGTTGTATGTGTATTTATGTGTGTGAGAGGTTTTTAATGTGAGAGAGAAGAAAGAAATACAGTTTAAGGTAGAATGAGCATACAAAATCTAAAATAGACTCTGATTTTGGTTTAAATGCTTAATATGTATGTACACCTAATTGCACTTTTTAAACTATATTTTTCATGCCATCAAATTTCAGCTGCAGCGATGAAGCAATTGCTGGTTTTGATGAGGCAGATGTGGTCACTGTGAAGCAGAGATACTGACAAAGGTTTGTGCACAATTCATTCATTTTCTTTTCGGCACAATATTTCATTTTTTTCTGTTGTCAAGCTTAAACATGTATAGAAAGCAAGTCTTGGGAATGATGATGGAGCTGATGTCAGAAGATCTCCAGTTAAAGTCTGAGAGCAGTAAATGAGGAGCAGGTGCTTCATTACCCATGATTCACTGCTACTCACGCTTCTGCTCATGAAGGCTTTTTTGCCGGAAGCACAGATGAATTTAAGAGGCTCTGATGTCAAATCAACATTTGTAAATGGCTTAGGCATTTAATGGCTTATTAAATTGGTGCATGGCTTTTAGCGCCAGCTTTCTTTGGTACATTTTACACTGACAAAAAAAAGTTAGTAAATTTGGTGTCGGATTTATTCCCTCTGAAATTGCGGAATTAAACATATAGTTTTGCGATAGAGACTGAAATAGTGTCTTCTTGTAATACACATTCAATAATTCTTTATCTCCATTTTTCAAATGTATTTCAATGTTTTTACATTTAAATAATCAACATATAATTAATAATATACATCTTTAAAATATATATAACTTCAAAAAATAATTTTTAACGATGCATTGTCATTTAAAATGGACAATTTATAAAAAAACAAGAAAAAAAATAAACATGAAATTTTGAGCATAATATTGGTCAAATTTTGAGCAAAATCATAATTTTGAATAATCATACAGTTCATTCACAAAATCATACTTTAATAATCATACAGTTCATTATAATAAAATATTTTGTGTTTATATGCATTAAAAATGGCAATTTATGTAAAGGAAGTAATACAATGATTTAAACATGATATTTTTGACAAAGAAAGACTCAAATAGCATTTTTTGGATAACACATTTCAACGCAATCATTTATTCAAATAAAAATAAAATAGAAATTTATTATAAGTCAATAAAAAAAATTATATTTTATGTAATTGATGAAATACAGTGTATTTGTTGCTTTTAAAAATCATTATTTACACAAAAAATACACAAAATGCAAAGTAACAATTAATTAAAGATTGTCTTTCACAAAAATACTACAGTAATCTTCCTTTTATTTATAAAAAAAAACAAAAAACTTTTGTTACAGCATACATGCATTTAAACATACAAGTATTACAATCCGAGATAACAAACCAAGACCAACAAACCATTTGCACACTGCCTTCCAATCAAAAGCTGTCTAGCATGAAAATGTTACTCACTAATTAAATCCACAACCAACTATAGAAAGCAAATTGCAGTATGTGTGCCATCTTACTGTTTACAGGAACGCAAACATCCATCAAACCATTTCACAAGTTATTTTTTAGCAATATTTAAATGGATGTGAAAAATATTCTGAAATACTTCTCTTTTCAGATGGCGCCTGTGGTGGAAAAATGGGGCAAAGCAGTGCTAAAATATCTTCCGAGTGTTTTTTTTACTGTGAACATTTGTGAAGAGATGGACTGACTGAAAGCTTTCTGCTGCTTAATGGCCAGAAGGTAAGTGTTTTAAGCACTTAAAGAAGTGTTTGGTGATTTTCCGAGGGTGATTTGAGGCTGTTTCTGGCATTTTTGTGGGAGAAGCTGCTCATTTGTGTCAAATGCTGATGCCCTTTTGTCTCCTTTCACTGATGAGCCTTCACTATGGACAGATCTGATCGATTTTTCAGCCTCCTGCATCTATTGACATGCACTGGAGGTTCATTCTTAGAAGAAGCTCATTTACATTTCTTCATTTAGCTGATGGGTTTGGTCCAAAGCAACCTGTAGAAGAGGAATACAGATCGGCTCATCTTAAAGGAATAGTAAAATCCTGTCGGAGTTTGTCTTCTGTTGAACACAAAAGAAAATACTTTGAAGAATTTTAGAAACTGGTAGCCAATGATATCCTTGTCTTTTTCTACTATGGATGTTAATAGCTAACAATTTCCAACATTCTTTAAAAAAATCCGAAATAACATGGAAATAGCAAAACTCAAGTGCCGTTTAGACTACGGTGCATTTTCGTTTTAAAGTTTTAAAGGCATCCACAATATTCTGTCATTTTCAACCCATAAAAACAGAGTGCTTTGAAAACACAAAAGACCCTGCTTTAGTTTGGAAATGCTGGTGTTGTGTTTCAGTATCTGCTTGTTAAGTCGTGACGTATGAAATACCGTTACCGGGTCCAAGCCGCTACTCATTTGAATTGAGAAATATTTGTTTATGACCACTTTTTAGTCAGATCACACATTAAAGTGACTTTCTCTGGACTTGCTTCATCACAGACACCAATAATTTATCAAAAATGAATCACTTTCTGGCCATCTTGGGATCATGATTTTTGAATATAATACATCATTACATACACTCAAAAAAAGATTACTGCTGCTTGTTCAAACTACCTGTTTAAAATGAGCTGAAACATCACAATTCTTGTAATTTCTTTGGCCAATTTATTTGTTTTATGTTCAATCCACTTAAATTTGTTAAAACAATTATGTTAACTTAGTTGATTTGTGTTGGGACATGATATGAAGGAATTGTGTGGAATCCAGCATTTTTTACAGTGTGGGCTATTGTATATCGTTTCACTACTTTCATTCTAAAACGGCATTTTAAAACAAAAATGCACTACTGTAAATTGCACCTTACAATGAAAAGACCGATCAGAAAGCGATATTGGATAGCAGTGCCTCCATTTTCAGTCCATTTATACTGAAACCAAACAACAGCGTTTCCGATCTTACATAGAGTCTTCAGTGTTTGTTTTTTTTAAACCCTCAATTTGTGCGAGTCAAAGATGCAGGAGTAGTGCGGATGCCATGCGTAACTGTAACAAACATATGTGTTTTAAAATGAGAATGCATTGTAAACGCCACTTTGGGCTGTATAGTATAGACGGAGACTGTTTTTCTGAAACGCAGTTGAAACGGCAATCTTGGTGAGAAGCGTTTTCTATTTCCAATGCCAATTTAATATAAAAACACACTATCGTAAACACAGCCTAAGAAAGAAGTAACACGCTATGATAGAAAGCGTAAAGAGGAACACAATGTAGACTAAAAATAAAAGCAAGAAATAGTGAAAAAGTAAGGTATTTTATGCAACAGTGGTAAACTAAGAGCTAGGGATGCTCCGATCAGGATTTTTGCAGCCGATACCAAGTACCAATTCCTTGTCATGGTGATCGGCCGATAACGAGTACTGATTCTGATGCTTCACACTTTATAATGCATAAAGCACATTTAACCTCTAAGTATCATACTTAAGGGAAGATCTCTCCTTACCTAAGAGAATAAATGAAGGATGTTGCATATAATCCCTTAAACATGTCTCTTATAACTATTTAGTGTGGACATGTCATGGTCAGAAGCAGCTTTACAGAAAATAATAGATAAAACAGATTAAAAAAAAAATTGTAAGAAAATGATGGAAGAAGAATTCAACATGTCTCAATGAAGAAAAAGTTTGGAGTGCATATTTGATGCATAAGAAGTTAAAACGCACACCCAGAAATACACATTTGTTTATTGCAGTAAGTATATTACAAAAAGGTATATTATTAAATATTCAAGTTTAAAAAAATATTTTTAACGTTGTTTATTTTATTAAAATGTCTTCAAATGCTCTCCAACTAGCACGTCTGGTTCCTCTGTGTGTAAACTCGTAAACAAACACCTGCGATCGGTTCATGAGATCGGCTAGATTGGTGAGTACTGATAGAGTCATAAAATGTGATTATCGGCCGATACCGATCTCCAGCTGATGCTCCGGAGCATCCCTACTAAGAACTGAAAGTTTTTAGCATTGTATTTATTGTACAAACAATAACATTATCAAGATGATCCCTTTCATGCGGTTTTGCAAAAAAAATGACTATAACTACCCTATTATACATGCCAGGCCATTAGTTGACTTAAAGAAAGTGCACACACAAGTTTTTGACACAGACCAATTGTTTTTCTTAATTAGACCTCAATCAGGAGCCATGTGTAAAGTCAAAAAATGGCTTTAGCTGCTTGTTCAAGCTACTTATTTAAAATGAGTTGAATCAACACACTGTTTTATGTTCAATCCACTTACATTTGTAAAAACGATTAAGTTAGCTTTATTGTGTTGTGATGGGATAACATGTAGGAATTGTGTGGAATCCAGTATTTTTTTACAGTGTATTAATTTTATTTTGCCTGTATATGTATTATTTATTTTACTCTAAAAGTACCAGAAGCCATTAGCTGTGTCCAAAATCGCCTACTACTCAGTAGGTACTGCATTTGAATTTGAATTTATCACTCAGCCGTTAGAAAAGTATGTTCTACAGTATGAATGTGAGTAGTATGAATGGATCTAGGATGTACTACATCTGTGCATTTTGTCATAATAACATGACCTAACCACGTTAGTTGTGTCGCTTCACTCCCATTCGTGAATTCTCTCGCGGTGCATCATGGGATAGTGTAGCTTCCATCGGATGCATACTTTGGAATCTAGGTAAGTAGTAGGTCATCCAGGTACTTCTCGCATACTGTTTTTCGAATACTATGATTTTGGACATACTACTCAGCTCGCATACTGTTTTTAGCGTACTATATAGTATGGAAGTATGCGATTTTGGAAGCAGTCATTGACTTATATTCTGTGAATCAAAGACCACAGTTTCAGCTAAAAATCTACTTTAATGTTCTACTAATAAACATCTTAGATAGCCTCAGTGTAAATAAATAGACTAATTTTGGCCTGACTTTCCCTTTCAGTTACCAAAAACATTTACTCTCACTGTAGTCCTCATCATTTTACAAAATCATGTGCAATATATTATTCTTCTCATAACTATGTAGTTTTAAAAAAATATATACCACTAAGCTAAAACATTTCGCCTCTAATTTATTTTTAATGTGCATAAAGCATTGGGATTTCATCAAGCTGTTTGCATTTTTGTGCATCAGGTGGTCAGCGAATTAACGGTGGGCAGATTTCTGAAGCTCGGGCTGTTTTGTGATGTTTTTAATGCCACCATTGGGTTTGGACTGAACAGGCCATTATCTCTAATGCACGCAGCTCTTGGTTTGTGTGCAGAAATTGCATTAGTCATTTTAACAATGCGCTCGCTGGATATTCGGATGCAAGTTTATAGCCATCGGAGGATTAATTATCAGCAGATAAAGTGTTGGATAGGGAGCAAGTGGGTAGAATCGGATAAAAAGAAATGTGTCATAAGAGAACACAAGGGCAAACTAATGATCATATGTATCTCGTCTCAGCCTATATCTTCTAGCCCACATTTATTTTAAACCTTGTTACCACAAAACAGCAGCTGTGAAGTGGTCAGAAGGCTGTTTATTTCATTGAAAAGAATGAAGGAAGGAGATTTGGGGAGAAAGTAAATAAGAGAGAATTTTAATTTCCGCTCCCTTTCACAGTTGCGCAAAAAGTTTTAATGTCCAATTTATATGCATAAAACTGCAGGCTATAGAAATGCCGGATGTTGTGATGCTGGTTGAAATTTGGGGTTAATGCACTTAGTTTGTGTGTTTTAACAATGACAGCTGTGATGCATTTGTTTGGACGCTTGAGTCTACAAGGATTAATTATTATAGAATGCAGTCATTCAACTGGAGAGAAAGAAAAAAAATAGCCCTTTTTCCTTGAAAATGACAGGTGGTGTGTTTCTTTACTGTAATTGCATGCTTAAAGCTGCCTTTTATGAACTATTTGGAATTTCTAGAAGCTCCATTTGTGCTACAAACATGTATGATACCTCAGATTGTGCTCTTATATAACTTTTTAGAACCAATGTTTATAGTATTTATTCAAATTTTAAATTTGCTTTTATTTTCTTTCTCATTTTATTTTAAGTTTTAGTTGTTTTGTCCTTTTTATTAGTTTTTGTTACTTTTACCATTTATATTTAGTTTTACTTTTTATTTCAGCTGTACTTTCAGTAATTGTAATACTTTAACTTTTAAACATTTTAAAAACTGACCCAGCCGGGACTCGAATCAGTGACGTTCTTGCTGTGAGGTGACAGTGCTAACCACTGAGCCACCATGTCGCCCTTAGTATATATTATTGTTATATAAATTGTATTGTTTAGAAAGTTTAGAATTAGTGTTTTAATAAATCCTAATTAATTTTATATTTACATTTTATTTGAATAAAAAGCTATGAAGGGTAGCACGTGGGTAGCACGATCGCCTCACAGCAAGAAGGTCGCTGGTTCGAGCCCCGGCTGGGTCAGTTGGCATTTGTGTGGAGTTTGCATGTTCTCCCCGTGTTGGCGTGGGTTTCCCCCACAAGTCCAAAGACATGCGCTATAGGTGAATTGGGAAGACTAAATTGTCCGTAGTGTATGTGTGTGAATGAGTGTGTATGGATGTTTCCCAGTGTTGGGTTGCTGCTGGAAGGGCATCCGCTGTGTAAAACATATGCTGGATAAGTTGGCGGTTCATTCCAAAATGAATGAATGAAAAAGCTATCAATAATTACTTTAGTATAGTCTAATTGTTGTGGTTTTATACCATTGTAATTGCTTCTATTTTTATATTTTTAGTTTTTTAATTTTAGATTGGTTTATTATCCCCCCCCCATTAGTCAGCCTTATTAGTTTCGACATTGATTCACACGACATCCAATAATATATGATAAATCTGATAAGCTTCCAGTGACGTCTTATCTGCAGATTTCAGATCTAGCATTTTTCATTTTGTGAGTTCTGCTGAACATCACGGTTTGTTAACTAAAGACTTGTGAATGTAAATGATGTAGAAACATTACAGATTCTCAGTTATCATGAGGCCAAATACCAGGGGATTCCTTTGCTCTCTATCTCCCTTTCCATCATTTATTTATTGAACAAAAAGCCAGAAAGCTTGTAAGATGATTGTCTCTGCATCTAAAGAGACACTTTTGAAAGATGTCTGCTATTTTCCCTGTGGGCCCCAGTTGCTTTGACACAGACAGATATAAATATAGATGTTCAATAACATACATTTCATTAAAACTCTGGGTATTTGAAGACTGACATGTCGGTCTCATTAAAACAGAGGCGAATAGAAGAAAGACAAGAAACTCATACAAACCTGTTTGCTATAGTTTTTAAAGGGACAGATCTTCCAAAATACTCTCATTCCCTTCATCATCATCGTTCTGTTTGTTTGCGAGTTATTTTGAAGGATGTTCACACTAATCTTTTCCATACAAAGTCAATGAGCACTGGTGAAATTATAACTACCATAAAAAGTCTGTGTGATTAATGTGCTGTATATATAGGGTGAAGTTCATTCCTCGCCGCTGTCGCCACTGGCTTGCATGGTTTGGGACCTGTAGAGCTGCGCATCGATGGATTTGCTCTTCAGTGTTTGGATTCTCAGCAGTGAAAATTTAAACCACACTGAACTGAACTGAACTTAAACTCTAAAAACTGAACGGACACCATTCCAATTCACTATAATCTTCTATGTGAAGCTGCTTTGACACAATCTACATTGTATAGAAATAAAGATGAATTGAATTGAATATATTCTGACTATTCTGAACACAAGCAGTAACGTTCAAAACAGAAATGTAAGTTATTTATGGCAGTATTGAACATTGATTCTCATTTGCATGCCTTGTAACCTTTCATAACGCAAGTCTGGATATGCTAACACAAATCAGATTTTGGGTCATTTCACGATCAGCCGTTAGTAAGTAAGTAGCCGTTACTTCTGGAGAAACCTGAAAATGGCATGAAGAAGTCTTTTTTGGTGTCCTTATTACAGTTCAACAGACTGTGCTTGGTGTCTTTCAATGCTTTTGAAAGAAAATGCACAATTTCTTGGAACGCAATACATTTGCTTTCGGGGAAAACAACTTTTCATTTTGGAGAAATGCAGAACTTTTGTGAGAGAGTGCAAGCTTTCTTGGGGGATAAGTTTCTTGAGGGAAATCAAGATTTTTCTTGAGAATACAATTTTTTAGCAAGGCACCTTGCGGAATGCAATACTTTTGTGAGAGAATGCAATATTGAATGCATTAATATTTGCAAGATAATGGGATACTTTTTCCAAGGAACTGCAAATGCCCAGGGGTAATGCAGTTTTGTTTGGAGAATGTGGTGCTTGTATGAGAAAATGCAAAGTCCCCCAATATTTAAACGTACTGTATATTGAAAAAAATGCATAAATTGCGATTTTTGCAATATTTTGAAATATTTGTTGCATATATGACATATATTGTATATACATGATTTTTGATGTCATATTTGTAATTTGCATATGTTACCATTTATCAGATTTCTATATGGGTTTATTTTTAGCACACAATACTTTTGAGAAAATGCAGTCTGTCTTGGTGGGATGCAAAGTTTCTTGGAGGAACCCAATACATTTGCGAGAGAATGCAATGTTTTTTGTTTGTTTGTTTGTTTTTGGAGGAACAAATTTTATGTAATGCAGTTTTTATGAGAATAATTTCAACTTTCTTGCAGGAACATTTTATTTTTATTTTTTTAGAAAGTATGCAAAAAGATTGGTGAATTGATGTAAAAAGATTAAAATATAATTAATTCTTTAATCAAATTTTTCCCATTACCATGTCAGTCTATGCATTCCAGATGAGCTCTAAAATGTACACAATTTTGGACTGACAGATCCAGAAATGTATTTTTACTTAAAATCCCAGCTTATACACTTAACAGATATCTCCATATTTCAAACCTGGTTATACTTAAACTGTTTCTTGCATCATTCGTCCAGTCACAAATCTTCCCTTTAGAACCGTTTCTATATTCTGACCTGATAATTCCCAGTGAGTTATGTGAGCAACCGGCTGTATATTGGTGTATATATAAGTGACTTTCTGTCTCTGTCATCTCCATCTGCTTTCTGTCATTCTGCCTTAAAAGACAAAAATCTTATGATGGATGAAGTGATGGTTAAAGTCATCTGTCAAATATGGGATCACGACCATTTCTGACCTCTTATTCCAGCCTAACCATAGACGACTGAGAGTAAAAAGGATGTTGTTTTCATCATTAACGTCTCAGTCTAGCAGCAATAATATGAAGAAAGTTTATTTTTTCTCTTAGTGTTTTATTATCACACTTTTATTACCAAGGCTTTGCTAAGTGTGTCATAAAGTGATTTAACCTGTTATCCACACACATTACAAATGCTAACTTGGCCATGTGTCCTTGTTTTGGAGGCCTTTTGTGGTTTTGTTTTTCCGGAAGTAGGCAGTCAAATGTAGCTGATAAGCTTGAACCCTGTAGCCATTAGCATGCTAATAACATAAGCTGAGAGAATTCTGAGGCACTTTATGATGCAAAACAAGACTCGAAACAGAAAAACTCTGACCTGAGGTCTGCCCACAGAGACACGTAATGGATGAAAGTGTGTAGTTAAAGTAGATGCCATTTTTAATTCAATGCAACAAAAACAAAGCTGTGAGGCGAGTAGCTCAGCATTGTTTACCCAAATAACACTGTTCAGACAGTACATGTGTTGATGCAGACTTTTCATTAGTTCAAATGAAGTGAAAATCATTGGCTAGGTTTATAATATGAAGGTTTATATTGAGCATCACAACATTTTATTGTGTTCCAATGATTGTCCTGTTCATTTTTAGCCCTTTTGTGTCGATAAGATCGTTGAAACTGTAAATGCTGTGTTCACTCACTGAGATTCAAGACGTTTGAGTGTTATTTACCGGAGAACTAAGAGGAAAAGCCCAATAAAGACATGCTAATTTCCATAGTAACCAGGACACAAACTCACACACTTGTGTCTTGTTTTTCACAAATTGTTGTTTTTAAGGATCTCTTATCAGCAGTGCTTGGCTGTGTGACAGAACGACTTTTAGCAAAAAGCTTCAGTACAGTTGCTTAGAGAGTTTCATTTTGAAAGTCTCAGAAACTTCCTAAAGGATTTTAAAGGAATAGCTGTGGTAAATGAAGATTTTACTCATCTTCGTTATTCCAGAGTTTCTTTATTCTGTGCAACAAAGAGTTTTAGGAATGTTTTTTTTTTCATACTGGTAGTTTTGTGTTTTAGGGTGGCACGGTGGCTCAGTGGTTAGCACTGTCGCCTCACAGCAAGAAGGTCGCTGGTTCAAGTCCCGGTTGGGCCAGTTGGCATTTCTTTGTGGAGTTTACATGTTCTCCCCGTGTTGGCGTGGGTTTCCTCCGGGTGCTCAGGTGGATTGGGTAAACTAAATTGGCCGTAGTGTATGAGTGCGTGTGTGAATGTGTGTGTATGGGTGTTTCACAGTACTGGGTTGCGGCTGGAAGGGCATCCGCTGCGTAAAACTTATGCCGGAATAGTTGGCGGTTCATTCCTCTGTGGTGACCGCTGATAAATAAGGGACTAAGCCAAAGGAAAATGATTTTTTTTTTTTTGTTTTGTGTTTTGAGAGACTTTGAAGGGGATTTTATGTGAAAAAATTGTATGCGTTTTGCATGACTGTGGCATTCTTGGGGGCATGGTTATAAAACCTTTGAGAAGGAGTTTAGTTTTTAGCTTAATGTCTTCATAGTTTTAGTTAACTACAGTGTTAACAATTTCTTGTAGAATACAGTAACTTACTGTAAATCAATTACAGAAAAAATACTGTATTTACATTTACAGCACCATTTATCTTGCTGTTTATGTATTTACAGAATTGTATGTATATCTTTACTGTAAAATATACAGTGATTTTCACAATGCAGCTTTAAAATACAGTAACTTACTGCAAAACTGTCCTACAGTATATAGTTCATATTACAGTTAAATATTGTGCAATTTACGAAAAAAAAGGTTGACAGTGTATAATAACCCTGCCACAAGTCATGTTTACTGGTTTTTAAAATGCCTGCGCTGATGGACTATTCCTTGAACTACTGTAAAAATGAGGTAAAAAAAAAAAAAAGTAAATGTAGTTAAAAATTTCACAGTTTAATGTTACTTTCTGTTTCTTTAACTGCTAAAAACCTCATCTTTTACATGAGTACTTAACTTAAAATATAACAACAAAGTTTTTTAAATGCTTACCTACTCTAGTTTGTAGTTCGCTAACAAAATCAGAAACGTTGTATTAGTAGCACTTGATGTAACTACTGTCTCTTTACATTGAATCACTTAATCCTTTCCTTGATACTTGTTTAATTATTTTCCACAATCATCTGTTTCTGACATTTCTTAATCTTCCTGCTTTAATCTTTGATGTGTTTTGTGTTAGATTGTTAATCTTTCATAATTGAAAGTCAAAGATATACCCGTAATTAAACCCAAATCTTTACACTCACTGCTCATTTCACAAGCCCACTCGTCTCCTCTCGGAGCTGAAGTGTGTGTGTGCATGTGTGTGCGTGCGTGTGCGTGTGTGTGTGTGTGTGTGTGTGTGTGTGTGTGTGTTTCAGATTAAGTCTGTTTATACTGCCTGTTCAAATATAAGAATTAATCTGATCACAGAATCCGAGTGCACTGAGCAACTTTCATTTTATCACTCCATTTTATTTATTACCCTTTTTTTTTATCAGTCACAGTTAGTTTTAATGGAATGAAATGGGAGTGAATTTGCTCATTGAACAATGAATAAGCAATTTCCTCTCCAATTCTGCTTTTCTCTATCTATCTCTCTATCTTTTTTTCAGCAGAAATTACCAACCTTATTTGAAATTGAAGGTTAGAGCTGGAGCTGTTCTGGGGTCAGAAAAGGTACGTGCGATGACTAAGATGAATAAAAAAGGCTTTTTTTCTCTGTCTTCTCCATTTCGTGTGAGCTGTTCTTGCAATTTTATGAATATGCCACACTTTAGTGACTAGTTTTGAAGCATATAATGTCATGTTTGGTTTTTGAAGTATTATATATGTTAGATATTTATATAGGGCAGCACGGTGGCTCAGTGGTTAGCACTGTCGCCTCACAGCAAGAACGCTGGTTCGAGTCCCGGCTGGGCCAGTTGGCATTTCTGTGTGGAGTTTGCATGTTTCCTCTGGGTGCTCCGGTTTCCCCCACAGTCCAAAGACGTGCACTATGGGTGAATTGGATGATCTAAATTGGCCGTAGTGTATGTGTGTGAATGCGAGAGTGTATGGGTGTTTCCCAGTACTGGGTTGCGACTGGAAGGGCATCCGCATTCAAAATGAATGAATGAATATATTTATATATTTTAATATGTTCAGGCAACCGTTTGTTTTAAGTTTTTCCTCTGAAAAAAAGAAACTATTTTAAACAACATAGTTGCCCATAGTTGAACATCATTTTTGAAATACTATGAAAGTCAATGGGAACATCAACATTTTGGTTTATGGCTAAAAATACTTAACATTTAAATGTTTTAAAATGTTTTTTTTTTATTCATTTATTACATTGAGGATATTTTGTATTTTGTTTGGGAATTTTAATTTATTTTTATTTTAGGTTTTTTAAATTTAGTTATTATTATATATTATATTATTATATTTATTATACAGTATAGTAACTATATAATTATTCTTTTAATTTTATTTCACTAATTTTAATATTAGTATTTCATACTTAGTTATTACTTTCTACTTTTTATTTTTTATTTTAAATAATTTCATGTAAAATAGTCTTTTTCTTTGATTTTTATAAATATAATTACTGTATACTTATATATTTGAACGTGCCTCAAATTTTGGTAACAGGCTTACAAAAATAAAAAATATACAGCCCTATATAATATTTAGTTTGACCTATATTATTAAGTATGATGTCCTGAAGTTGACTGAAAGCAGCTCTTTGTCCTCTGAATTCATGGAAAGTGTCTTCAATTACTCTGCGGTGCACTTCATCTCTCATCACAAGTGCACCATAACACAGCATAATATGTGGCATGTGCCATAAGCTCAGATTTCATAAACACACTTATCTCTGGCAGGATTCCTCGACGCTGTTTGAAGGCGGCATTTAAGATCTATTAAAGATTCTGGTCAGGATTTGGTGTTTATGTTTTGACTTTGAAATATAATGGTCGATGTAGCTCTTAAAGGAACAGTTCGCTAAAAAAAAAAAGAAAATCCTATAATTTGAAAATTAATCACAGTCTACTTGTTCTAAACTTGTTTGAGTTTCTTACCTCTGTTGAACACAGAAGAAGATATTTTGAAGAATGTTTAAAACCAGAAGCCATTGACTTCCATAATGTATTTTTTCCTATTATGGATGTCAATGGTTTTTAGTTTTCAACATTGTTCCAAGCATCATCTTTTGTGGCTTGAAACCACTTGGGGGAGAGTACATTTTTATTTTTTGCAGACGATTTTCTTTAAAACCAGGCGTAAACACAAATATTATTAAATGTATATACATTTCTATTAAAAAAAAGTTTAAAACAAGGTCAAACATTCATTCATTTTCCTCCGGCTTAATCCCTTTATTCAGCAGGGGTCAGTGTGAAAGCAAGTTCAGCTCTCCTCAGGGGAGTTCATGCTTCACTGAAAGTCAGTAGTCTTTGAAAGAAAGGAAGCTTTCAGGTAGCTGACAGTGTTGATTCATACATCCACACCCAAAGCATTTTATTTTATAATTATTGTATTTTATTATGTAGTTAAAAAGCTCTTTACAATATAATATAATATAATATAATATAATATAATATAATATAATATAATATAATATAATAGTTAATACATATCAATCCATTCAAGAGTGCAATGCTCTTGAGATAAAAAAAATAATACTGCCATAGATTTTGAGGAAAAGCCATCACAAAATCAGTCATTTTATACCACAAACATCAAATAAGTGTCCCTGCAAAACCCTGGAGGCAATAAAAATATGTTACATTTTTAATTATAAAATGTGTTGTTATTGTTATTATTGTTTTACAAATGTTGTTGCATTTTTGTCTATTTATATTATAAATAGCTTCTATTATAGGCCAGACAACAATCTGAAGAATATGTATACTTACCCTTACCGATTTCTTATTTTTTTTGCATGTTTGTCTTTAACTTTAATGTTTCAGATCATCAAACAAATTTAAATATTAGGGGAAACAAAATACAAAACTACATAGCTCTGTGTGAAAAAGTGTTCAAAAAAGGGTTAAAACATACTTAACTCAATTTCTGTGACCACACTCAGGCCTGATTACTACCACACCTGTTCATAATCAAGAAATCGCTTAAATAGGACCAGCCTGACAAAGTGAAGTAGACCAAAAGATCCTCAAAATCTATACGTAATTGAATTGCTATATAAAAACATTTTTTGTGTTTAGTCAAACAGCACTCAATCTGGCTCAATCTGTTCATCAATCAATGCAGGCGACTGTCACGTGACAAGCATAAATGTGCTTGTCTGTAAGCTGACATGAATCTGTGCAATTTCCAGCTTTCATTGTATGTTTTTTCAGACCTGTATCTCAGGGGAGCCACTGGTTTGCCCTGCCAAATAAATAACATGGTTTCACTATGAATATATTCATATATAATATGTGCTCTTGATGCAAATCCAACCAAATGTTGGAAAATCCATGCTGTTAACGTATTTAAATGGATCATATTCTGTGCATTGGCAGTGGCATCTATAATGGAAGAAATGGGGAAAACCAAGTAATGAGATTGTAATTAAAATAATATTTTGGATATATCTGGACACGCGAAAAAAAAATTGGAAGTCTCTCAGTTTTGCAATTCAGATTGTCCAGCATTTAATAAGAGCAAGTTGTTGTTTTTTTTGGATGGAAACGTAAATGAACTAGTAATTATATTATGTATACACTGATAAAGTTTACTTTTCATTTCAAAGTAATTTAATTACAGTTACTTATAATAACTCTGCTTTAAATATTGTACATACATTTTAATTCTGTTTAAATTAATTCAGAGAAGTAGAATACTTGTATTTTTTTTGACATACAAATATATTTTGCAGAATAATTTTTCGGCTAAAGAAGTTTACATCTTTACACAATATATGGTAAACTCAGAAAAGCAGAGTGCTTGTATATATTTATTATTCATATATTTTGCATGATAAATCATTTTTTCCAGCTAGATACATAACGATATCATTAGGGTTATGGTTTTGATGGGATGTTTTGAATCATATAATGTTTTACTGTTTTACATTTTTCTAAATATTGCTAAAAGGCCCTGTTTGACTTAAATCTGAAGAATTAAAAGTTTAATTTCTATTGCCTAAGCATTGAAATTTCTACAGATTTTATGTAGCATTGAGTCAAGTTATTAGAAAAGTAATTTAAATAAAATTTTAAAGAAGTAATTTACTACTTTTCTTTTAAGTAACTTACCCAACACGGTTTGAGATTACTTTAATTATACAATTATTGTGTTTTTGTGTATTGCATTGTCAGTTTTGCCACACAACTTTGCTACAAAAAAAGGTAACACTTTACAATAGGGTTGTATTAGTTAATGTTAGTTAATGCATTTACTAACATGAACAAAATACATTTATTACAGCATTTGTTCATGTTAGTTACCGTTAGTTAATAAAAATACAGTTGTTCATTGTTAGTTCATGTTAACTCATTAATTAAAGTTAACAAGCATGAGTTTGGATGTTAATAATGCATTAGTAAATGTTGTACTATGATAAATAATTGCTGTATATGTATTGTTCATACATAGTTCATGTTATTAAATGCAATAACTAATGAACCTTTTTGTAAAGTGTGACCAAAAAAAGACATATGGGTTTGGGGCAAAATGAGGATAGGAATTTATTTAGTTTTAATTATTTATTTCTTTTTTGGTGAACTATATATTTTTTTAATAATGTCCTGGACTCTGGCAACCCAGCGGGATGCTCTATGGAAACTCAGCAGACTTTCCTTCTCTTAAGATCACATATATAGAGCTTGTTAGTAACTTTGCTTCATGTACAGCATGAGGCTTTTAATGGGATGCTACAAAAATGGCACTAAACTTTCTGGCCCCCAAGTATCATATTTAAAAACAGATCAAATATTCAGTTTGTTCTTTGTAGAGAGCATTTGTGCATCTGTTGGCTGTTGAATCATCATTTATTCTCCCTCATTCCAAACCTGTATGACCTTCCCTGTTACATGAAGGAAGAAAAGGAGGAGATCAGTAGACACTTCTTGGCTAGTTTTAATATATGCATGCTTGAAGGAGATTTTAAATATATGCTTTTGTTTATTTGTGCCTGACTCACATTTTTGGGGTCAGATTAACCATAGGTTGAAACTTGCAAGCTATTGTACTGGAAAGGGGGTGCAAGTGCTAAAATGAATTGAACTGGTACTTCTGTATTACTGTGATCATCTGCTTTTCATAAAAAAAAGTCTGATAGCAGGAAAAATGAGATTTCTTTCAGTGCATCGCAATACTTGATGCCGTTATTCATTACTTCAAAAAAAAGTATCACGTTTATAACAGAGCACACGGTGGGATATGATATATCTGAGGGTATTTTGTGTTTATTAATGCACACTTAATTACTATACTGTACTCCAATGTTTTGCTATTAATAGGGCTCTACTAGACTGTATTGAATCCTGGCATTCTGGTCAAGTCATATTTACATTTGAAGCTTATAATGAGGTCATACATCTGTAGTCATAATTTACATAATTAAGTCCTTTTTGTAATATATAGTTGGTTAAGAGCTACTTGACCAACCCATAAAATCTGTAGGAGAGTAAAGTTTTTACTCCGTAGAGTAAATGTTGTATGTGAAAGTCTAAATGCCAGCAAATACAAATTGAAGCCGAATGTTTTGGTACAATATTTGGGGACTATAAGAATGGCCCATGCATGGCTACAGTGTAAATACTTTCATTTAGCAGGAGAAGCACATAACTGGCAACACTGCATATGCATTAGTTTGATATGCCTGATTAAAAAAAACTATTTATTTTTTATAGTCAAACCAAGCCCTTCACTATCTATCTATCTATCTATCTATCTATCTGTCTGTCTGTCTGTCTGTCTGTCTGTCTGTCTGTCTGTCTGTCTGTTTATTTATTTATCTGTCTGTCTGTCTGTCTGTCTGTCTGTCTGTCTGTCTGTCTGTTCATGTATCTATCTATCTATTTATTTATTTATCTATTTATTTATTAACGTTTTGTAACAGTCTGTTCACACATTGGTGATAAAACCATTATTAATGAATGACAGCTCTTATATGTAGTCCATTCAAAACTGGAAGTCAAAGCTTGATCAGTTTAAGCATTTACCTGCACTTCTTTTCTTTCAATTATATGCTATATATCGTCCATATGTTCTGATTTCCTGAAGAAGCGCTTTTGTTCACAGCCTTTCACTGAGTGTAATCACAGCCTATATCAGGCAATTGATTTCACCCCGTTTTACAAAATCTGAAACTCAACACAGTTTTCATGTTCCCTTTCATTCGGCTAATGAGCTTAATGATGCCGGCTTCTACTCCAAACCACTTTGACCATTCTTTGGAAATCCATTAAAGCCCAGAATGTGTTAAGAACGGCATCAAAATTGACTTTTAACAAAAGAAGATATGTGCAGAACTTGGCGTTGTCTCTGAACATAAAGCAACCCGCTATTTTTTGGGTGGGAGGCAAATATATGTCATTCAGGGTTCGCATGTAAGAACCAAAACAGCGGCGCATCACTTGAAGTGATTTGTTGTTTGTTTAGCCAATCTGCTGGCGGTGTTGTCATGGCAACAGCAGCATCTTTCTATTGACTTGGTGGAACAGACTGAAGCCAAACTGCGATTTCTTGATTCTTGTTGTTGATATTCCCACTGCAAATAATTAGTAGATAATCCAGTCTTGATGTGTGATAATCCAGTCTTTAGTAGCCTGAGGTGACTTAATTATGGATAAAGCGTCATTGGCATTTCAACCATCTAACTATACGTTATTAAACGTGCTGTGTGGGGTGAGCCATGTGGTGTAGTTCTTTACGTGCTTTTCATTTCATGATGGCATCTCTAAATTGAGCTGCTTATTATTTGATAGCAAGTCACTGGTCGAGTAGATCAGACACTCAAGCACACTTCAGATGAAGCAAATCCATATTTATATATATAAATATGGATTTGCTTCATCTGAAGTGTGCTTGAGTGTCTGATCTACACTGCCTGACAAAAGTCTTGTCGCCTATCCAAGTTTTAGGAACAACAAATAATAACTTGTCTTCTAGTTGATCATTTGGTATCAGAAGTGGCTTATATGAAAGTCAAAGGCCTCTAGATTGCGCTTATTTTACTAAAATAAAATATGATCATGCTTTGATTTTTAGCTATTTAATTAGGACAGTAAGGTCTGACTTTGCTGAGACAAAAGTCTTGTCACTTAAAAGAAATAATGTACAGTATAGAATAGGTCATGGTGCAGTGGAAAAAGAATTAATATTGTGTATGACTCCTGCAATAACTTATTAATAAAGTCATCTGGAATGACAAAGAAAGCGTTCTTGCAGGACTCCCAGAGTTCATCAAAATTCTTTGGATTCATCTTCAATGCCTCCTCCATCTTACCCCAGACATGCTCAATAATGTTCATGTCTGATGACTGGGCTGGCCAATCCTGGAACACCTTGACCTTCTTTGCTTTCAGGATCTTTGATGTGGAGGCTGAAGTATGAGAAGGAGCGCTATCCTGCTGATGAATTTGTCCTCTCCTGTGGTTTGTAATGTAATGGGCAGCACAAATGTCTTGATACCTCAGGCTGTTGATGTTACCATCCACTCTGCAGATCTCTTGCACGCCCCCATACTGAATGTAACCCCAAACCATGATTTTTCCGTCACCAAACTTGACTGATTTCTGTGAGAATATTGGGTCCATGCGGGTTCCAATAGGTCTTCTGCAGTATTTGTGATGATTGGGATGCAGTTCAACAGATGATTCATCAGAAAAATCTACCTTCTGCCACTTTTCCAAAGGATCAACTAGAAGTCAAGTTATTATTTGTTGCTCTTACAACTGGGATCGACGACAATACTTTTGTCAGGTAGTGTATATATATACTGTATATGTTATGTTTGTCTTTAAATGCTTGGGTTTTCTGAAATATTCTAAATTACTTTTGCATTTGCAACAGAAAAATGTCTTTTATTACAGTGCATTTATTCCAATATGTGTTCAGGAAATGTCTGAGAAAGAAATGACAATGATCAATAAAATACAGATTTCTTTTAAACTCTACTGAAGTTAAAGCTTTGGTATTGTGATTGTAACATTGGTAAAATTATTTAAATATCTGTTATTTTAAAATAAAAGGTTTGGAATGATTTTATAGTGAGTAAATGATCAATTTTAATAGTAACACTTTAAAATAATGTCTCAGTTAATGCTTTTGCAATGAGCAATGCTTCTAGAACATTTATTGATTATAGTTCATTTATTAATGAATGATTACAATCTATATTATACAATCTAATGCACTGTGAGAATAACAATGAATGGTTTTATTTTCATTAACTACATTAACAAAGATGAATAAATACTGTAATAAATGTATTGTTAGGAAATGCATTAACTTATGGAACATTATTTTAAAGTGTCCCCCTTTAAATTTTGGTTGAACTGTGATTTTTTTCAAATTCAATACATTGGCAATTTCAGGCAATTTATTGAGTTATGAAAAATATGAGAATTGTGCTCCATTTTGTTGTATAAACAATTTTTACTCAGAAATTGCTGGAAAATTTATAATTTAAGTCTTCTTAATTAATATTTAATTAAATAATATTTTTAAATTATATTTATTTTCTTCTAAAGCAGCCTTTAACTTCATAAACTCAAAGCAGTTGTTTTCTGATTTTCTGCGATTGTGTTGACTTTTATATGTTATATCACCATTATATGTGCTTTTAGAAAGGAGAGACAAATTACTCGACTTCTTCTAATGAATTATTACAATAAAGAGTTCTGCTTGTTATAATTCACTATGAGACTAAGAATGTATGATTTTATTTTCATTAACTACATTAACAAAGGTGAATAAATACTGTAATAAATGTATTAACATTAACTTACGGAACCATATTTTAAAGGGTTACCCTTTAATTTTTGTCTTTCATTTTTAATACAGTAGCAATTTCAAGCAATTTATTATAAAAATGTAAAAAAAAGTTATGAAAATAAAGAAAATTTCACTCCATTTGCGCTCCATTTTGTTGTATAAACAAATTTTACTCAGAAATTGCTGGAAAATATATAATTTAAGTCTTAATTGATAATTAATGAAATAATCGTTTTTTATTATATTTATTTTCTTCTAAAGCAGCCTTTAACTTCATAAACTCAAAGCAGATGTTTTCTGATTGTCTGCGATTGTGTTGACTTCCATTATATGTGCTTTTAGAAAGGACAGACAAATTACTAGACTTCTCCTAATACCTAAAAGATTAATATTGAGCTCCAGACAGCACTGAAAGGCTAAAAACACAGGCACATCACCTCTAAATCAATTTTTAGGCATCTTCAAGCCCCCGAGATGTTTCTACTGAATCATTGTCATTTAAATCCTATTCAAACACATTCAGTTGTCGTCCAAAGACAGCAATACTTTTTTATTGTTCAATATTTTTCCAACCTTAAGGTTAGGAGTGTATGTTTTCTTACCAGTATATCAGGAACTCCCTGAAAAGACACACAAACAGCCTAATCAAATTAATGCAGCAGACAAGAAGGAAATAATAATTGTAAATAAAAGCAGCTCTAACATGGCCTAGAGGCGTTCAGAGATACTAACAGATAAAATAACACAACTGAATTTGCAGCAAAACATGGATTTTGAAGGGATTTAATCTCTAACCTTTTCTTTTCCCAAAAGTGATGCACTCTTGGAACTTTGCCATTGCACAAAAGGAATTCTTTAGGATGGAAAAAGGTGGTTTAGATTATTAAACTTGTCTTTTTAAAAATGTGCAAATTTCTTTCTGAATTATTCAGTGTGATTGCCCCATACAGAAATCTGATATATGGCCTTATATGTCATATATATTATATATTATTGTATTTGAATATATATGTACATATTTGTAATGTTTTTTGCGTTTTTGCAATATATTTTGCCCAGGTCTACATTTCTGAGGACAGCAAAAAACGTAACTGGAGGTACATCTGCTTGCAGTTTTTGTTTTTGCAAATCCACCAGAGGCCGCTGTGTATGCTTTTTAATGATCTCAAATTTCTCTGGCGTGTCCTCTTCTCATATAAATCCACCAGAGGGCGCAATATACACTTCAGCCGACCAGGCCAGCTTTCTGTCGACTGACTGACTCAGACTGAACCACCCACCCGCTTCCCTAAACCCAACCGATAGTCTTTTCAAAAGCAATCAAGAAATAGAAAAGCAGTCGCGGCCGCGTGATTTCACCATGTTTTTAGTCTGTTTTATTATTATTTTTTAAATTCTATTTATTTTTTATTTCTTTGCTTTTGTTTTACCTGGTTTCTGGAACCGTTCTTTGCCGGACTCAAACCCCGTTGTCGCAGTCAACTTAGCTCCGCATCCCAAGTCCATCAATGTATGTGGCGAGCTACTGGGCAAACTGGTAACACCGGAAAAGCCGTCTATACAGAGGTAAGCGGTTAGCTGGTCGTGCGAAATGGAACAGAAGCCGTCTGCGGCATCATACCGCCCCGTAGCATTCATTTTAAAGACAACATGCAGCCAGACGTACCTCTGGCTACATAATTCGTGCTCTCCAGAAATGTAGACAGGGGTACATATCCACAATGAGCCTGTGTTGGTTCAAATATGTATATATATATATATATATATATGCGTGTATATGACATTTATATATGTGAAATCTAAACAAGAACTTGTATGTTATACATGTAATTTGCTATTTATTTTTTTTATCTTAAAAATAAAGGTTCCATGGAGAACTAAAAGTGGGTTTTTCTAAGTAAAGCCATAAAAGAAACCTTTAAGCAAAAAAAGAAAAATCATTCATAGAACCTATTTTTTATCATCTAAAAACCCTTTTTTTCTACTTTAAAGTACAATATGAAACAAAACGCACATACAGGGATGTTCTTCATGGATTCATTGATGCCAATATAAAACCTTTATTTTTAGTTGTAGCATAGACATGATCTATAATAGTGTATTTCAGAACATTCCTCAAGCTCCAACATAACCCTAAGATTTGACTGTTTGATATGATTGTTGTCCCAGGACCACGTCCCATCTCAATCAGAGACAGTGCCTGGTCATTAGGCAGAATCCTCATGTGCACAGATAGAGGTCAGGGTTATTCTGGCATTCCCAGCGCAGGGGTTAATGGATCACCGAGCTGTTGATGTGGGAAACGCTGTGGAGGAAGCTGATGTCTAAATGTGGGAGAGAAGTGAGAGGAGAGATAAATTGAAAACGAATGAGAACCGCATCAATGTCTGTGTGGTTTGGGTTTGATTTGGGCTTCGGGGAATGAGAGTCACTAGCCTGGGGAGCGCCGGGCCTCACTTTCATCATTCCCTCGGTAGGGAGTTACAACAGAGGCTGCAACGTCCTGATCCCTGATTCATGCTTCTCTGATTATCATAGCATGTGGTTACTGTTCGTATTGACATATATAGGATGGAGAATGAAATCAGTGTGAAATGTGCAGCTCCGATTGTGTTTGCTCACAGCTTTTCCATTTACTGACATATGAGCGACGCTACAGATTTGTGTGTGTTTATGTGAGCATTAAGCTGGAAAATATTGAGCCTTTTGAACTTGGATGTATGCTGTGCTCATATTAAAGGTATTGTGTCCAAGTTCCCCCCAAAAAATGTGTAGAAGGTCTTATAAGGATTGGCATTATATATATAATGTAATATATATAAAAAGCTAGATGTTGGCCAGACGAAGTGGCATGCATGTTGCTAAAATGAATTAGGATATCTGAAATGATATAGCATCCTGTTTCTATAATGAATGAACATGTTGTTAGCATGTTTCTTGCGTAAGCTAGCATGTTAATAGCATGTTTCTAGCATTACTTAGCAGGCTAATCATGTTTCTAGTATGAATTACATGTTACATGCATGTTTCTAACATGAATTAGCATGTTGCTAGCATGAATTACCATCTTTTAAACAAGAATTACAGTGTTTCTATCACGTTTCTAGGATGATTTAGCTTATATCTAGCATGAATCATCCTGTTGCTAGCATGAAGTACCATGTTTTAAACAAGAATTACAGTGTTTCTCTCATATTTCTAGGAAGAGATTATATCTAGCATGAATTAGCATGTTAATAGCAAGTTTCTAGCATTACTTAGTATGCTAATCATGTTACTAGTATGAATTACATGTTGTGTGCATGTTTCTAACATGAATTACCATGTTTTTAACAAGAATTACAGTGTTTCTATCATGTTTCTGGGATGATTTAGCTTATATCTAGCATGAATCATCATGTTGCAGCCTGAATTACCATGTTTTAAACAAGTATTACAGTGTTTCTATCAAGTTTCTAGGATGATTTAGCATATATCTAGCATGAATCATCTTGTTGCTAGCATGAATTACCATGTTTTAAACAAGAATTACAGTGTTTCTATCATGTTTCTGGGATGATTTAGCATATATCTAGCATGAATCATCATGTTGCTAGCATGAATTACCATGTTTTAACAGGAATTACAGTGTT